>CAJVSB020000906.1:0-118826 GCA_911865555.2 Thlaspi arvense | reverse complement strand
AAAAAAAAAAAAACTAATAGGTCCATGAATAGGATGAAAAAAAAGATTAAATGTTGTATTGTTTGGATGAATTGTATTATATTTAAATTGATAGTAGATTGAAATGTGTGCGATTAAGATAGAAGCTCACCCAATATGAGCCGGTGGATCCAGTCCAGTAGACGGCCCGCCAGGGGAGGGGGGGGGGGGGGGGGTTGTGTTATGAATGAAAAGAAAATACCAAAAATAAAGTTACTGGTTTTAACCATTAGAAATAAACCTTAATCTCTTTTTTAATCTATGAAACAATCAAATAGGGTCTAAAATACAAAGAATGGTATTGAAAAATTTATTATAAATTAGATTAAATATTGAATCAAATTCTTGTAATTAGTAAAAATTAATAATAATTCTTAAATGTTGAAAATTTACAATTAAATAAGATATTATTATACAAATTAATAAAAGCAATTACATAGTTGGTTTAGACTAGAATATTTATATTGATTTATATATAAAAGGTATTATAATCTTAACATGTATATATAATGTAACAGCTCAACCTACTAGTAAATATTATCCGCTTTGGATTTAAACCCTCATGGTTTTAAAACACATATACCAGGTTTGAGGCATGCACACTTATAAGCCCAACCTTAAAAGTCTCAAATACTCGGAACTATAACATAACAAATTAAAACTAAACTTAATACATTACCAAAGTCTGATACAAGCTTTCAGAAATCTAATACACTTATCAACATCTGAAACACAACCATATATACTAAACCATGTTTTTACATCAAAAATTATGTCTGTGATTACTGAACGAACTAGAAACAAATTATCACATCAAAACAGAAACAAAGTCTATCTGTTATACTCGAAAATCAATCATCAGGATCGACAGACTCCTCTCACATGGCAGGATTCTTTGGACGCATAGAACTTGGGTCTGAAAAATTAAGGGATGAGTCTGACGACCTAGTGAATAATAATACATATTTACATGACAAGTGGCATATATCATATAGTTTTTATCGTAAAATAGACTTTTCAACTTATACAAGTCAAGAAGTTCGTAACAGAAAATTGAACAAAAAGTAATATAGCAATCTCATGATCTGCCGTTACACATATAACAAAACCGCACCTTTTGATGGTAATCAATGAACAAGTCTACCACATCAACTTCATGTGATAGTCTAGCACCGCCCCTGCTAGCTGGGGATACAATCTAAGATGCATCAAGTTTAATGCCTACTGCCGTTAGTTACAATATTCTAATCATTCGATACTTTATAAAACCATTTTCCAAAATTTAACTAAAATAGTTCATAAGTTTTCAATGTTTTAAACATATCAGTAATCAAAATCAATAGTTCAAGAAATTTTCAACAAATCAAAAAATGACATATACGTCCCTTATAAACTTTTATAGCAAATTTAAATTTCAATTTTTAAATAATTGAATCTATAAAAATGATTCATATAAAAAATCCACCTTTAGCAAATATGAAAAATAACAAAATATATAAATACATATTACTACTCGTAGAAATTAGAGAGTCACGAAATTCGAGTTTTGGTGATTCAGCTTTACGAAAGTCAAACGATCAATTTAGAAATAACCAACAATCTTATTTTGTAATGTTATATGTCTCAAAATTAATTTAAAACTAATTTCCCTTTTAAAACCCAAATATATATCTTGAGGTTTTCATGTTCGAACCCATATCGGGAATTTTAAAATCTCGAACTGATCAAGTAAATCACATCTTACTTACTAAAGTCTTGAACCAGTTCATAAAACATAAAACCGATCTAATTACCCTTTAAACTAACTATTAAAATACTAAACCAATCTTGAACCGGTCATATTATCACTGAACCAAATCCCAAACTCACTGAACTAGTCATGAAAACCACTAAACTGGTCATAAAACCACCGAACTAGGCAAGAAACCCACTGAACCGGTCACAAAACTCATTGAACCAGCCTTAAATCCATTAAACCAGTCATAAAACCCATTGAGCGGCTTTAGATCCATTGAACCGGTTATAAAACACACTAAACCGGTCATAAAACCCCAGGAACTGGTTTTAAAACCGCTAAACCAGTCAGAAAATGCCTTGAACCGACCATAGCAGTGTTGAACCAGTGGTCTAATTACATTTTTCTTTAATTTTACCACTAAACCGACCGGTTGTCAATTGAACTGGCCATGTACCGGTTAGGTTATTTAATTACCTTTCTAGCCATACCTTGAACTGGCCATGAACCGGTCATTTTTCTAGTTTCTATTAATTTTTTATTATTTTATTTATTTCCTGACATGTGGATTCGGATCTCAGACTCGGATCCTACTCCAACCCAGAACCCATAGCCCAGAATAAATTTTCTGGCTTGGCCCAATTAGCCACAACCCAACCATATAATTTTTTTTTCTAGCCCAATACTGTAGAGCTTGGCTCACGTCCCAAATAATTAAATAGCCCATTTAGATTTTGGCCTAGGCCCGTCTGGCCTAGCCCGACCCATCCTACAATTGAGTTGTGTCTTGTTAACCCGAACTCCTGTAGAAACACCGAAAGTGGAGATTAAGTAATTACCTCGAAATTTTTATCACTCCTTGTAATTTGATTCTCCCTTGTTGCTCGAAATGACCAGACGAAGCCTACCAATGCTTTTAATTGACTATTAATCGAATTGATTTATTGAATTAAGCGTGGAAATCCCAGATTAGCTGATTGATAAAGAACCGACAATCTGGAAAATTGCTCAATATAGAAGCTCGATTTGATCCAATTGATCGAGGGTTTCTGTTCTCGATCTTCTATTGCACTAGATTATAAAAGGAAATTAAATCAAAAATGTTCGAATTGATGGTTAATTATTCGAAAAACCAATCATTCGTACGTTACATAAAATTTCCTGATTTTTACAATTAAGTCCCTAGATTTTGGTCTTCTCTCAATTTAGATCTTGGAAACTTTTATAAATTTTGTTCTGATCCCCTTTTGTTCTAATTAATTCAATCACATCCTTTAGCTTTTCAATTGGACCCCCTAATTTCTTAATTCTTTCAATGCGAACCTCAATTATCAATTTATTTTATTTTTTTCCCCAAAATTTGGGGTTTTACAATCTTTTCCCCTTAAAAGAAATTTGGTCTTCGAATTTAAATATCAACATACTAACTGACTTTATGTTTCAAGTAAATGGGTTACTTCGAACAAATCACTCCCTCGAACTCCCATGTTACTTTCTCTTCGAGTGGTGTATCCATACTACCTTCATAGATGCTATCTTTTAATCCATAGTTTTTTAACTTGTTAGTCGACAATGGCTACTAGTTCTTTGTCATATGACAAGTCTACATCTAATTGTATTTCCAACAGTACTAGAATTCCATTCTAACTCATTCTGCTCGTAACCTTCAACTTAATAATTTACTATATAAGGTACCAAGACCTCCTAATATCATTCAAGCCAAGAGCCACCAAAAACTCAATTAAGCTAAATCCATCCTACCAAACAACACTTAAATTTCCAACAACTCAAACTCGACATTTCCAAATTAAGAATTCTCCATACAGACTTAGGATCCTAGAACTTCACTTACAACTCCCAAAAGTTTAATAAATGCCTTAACCACATACTTGAGTCACACATGACTCTTTATCCAACGCCCTAAACTCACCATAAACATTAGAACATCTAAAGTGTCCTTAATCATTTCACATTCAAAAAAAAAAAAAAAAATCACCTCATAACTCAATAAATCCTTTTGACTAAACGTTTAACTTACAATATTTCATTTTCACCCAACATTACCACTCAAACCATGAAGTACTTGAACTAAGTAATTTGTGACTCCAGCTTTTCTAGAGAGTTCAACACATATGATTTCACCCATGTTTCTCAGATCTCCAATTTCTACACTTTAACCCTAAAATCCCCTATTCACTATTTACTACACTTAATTCACAGAAATAGCACTCAACGATCTCACATTTAACTCAAGTTCCCACTTATTAGTCCTTTTCACTTTTCATGTTAGTGAACAACTCTAAGGTTGATATCACTTACTGATATCTATCGATTGAAGAATTCCACTTTAACCTAAGGGCCTTATCCCCATTTATCACTTTGAGCCACCATCTCGTTAACTAGCACCTTGTTATCAAATTTGAGATCTGCAAACTCAAGTTAAAGTTTCAATCCCTCCAACATCATGACACAAGTTAAGCACACACGGTAGAGATAAGCAAAACCTTGAGACACTATCCAAGATTTCACTCCTCAAAGGTTCTATAATGTTGCCCACTTCAATCTCAGTTAACTCATTTCACACCTCGGTGAGCAAAAAATCCACTTCCTTTCACATTCTCTAATGTAACAACATAGAAGACCGAATCACAATCAGAATTCATAATGACAAATGACGAAAAATTAAGAACAGGTCAACTTAGAACAACATCCTAACAAGCCTTTCATAGCGCCTCGATTATGAGAATGGCACGCTTCATAATCATAAGCGAACTCTACAGAAGAACGTTGCTCAAATGATCACAGGAAACCTAGAGCTCTGATACCACTTTGTAACAGCCTACCCACTGGTAAATATTATCCACTTTGAGTCTAAACTCTCATGGTTTTTAAAATGCGTCTACCAGGGTTGAGACATGCACACTTATAAGTCCGACATCTCTTCCATGTTTTGTCAATATGGGATTTGTTTTAGAGTGTCACACATACCCCACTTTGGAGTGTCACATATAGTTACGGATTAAGGTTTTGAATATAAACATTATAAATTATCTACCAAAAATAAATAATCGAAATATGCTTAAAATCTAAAACTAAGAAATTAAAAAATGTTTAAACGATTGAAATGGAAATATCAGCATTCTACATATGATTGGTCTTTTTTATAGTCACATGGAAGTGGAAATTTGGAGGTTTCCTTTTTCCTATTGGTAGATGAACGACGGGACCAACCGTATTAAGGATACAGATGAATTAATTATAGTGGGAAAACACCATTTATGATAGTATGAGGTAGATAAAATATGGGTAACATAGAGTTTATTCTCTAGAATATTATGATTATAACAGTAACAGTTGTCCCCTTAAATATATTAATATAGTTAATTAACCAACGGAATTTATATATTTCCTTATATTGGCATAATATCTCAACAAAAGTTATTTATAAAATATCAGTCTTCATTGTAATAGAAAATTATAATTAATTTAAATGTATATCTATTAACCAATTTATAAAATAATAATTTTCATTATAACGAAAATGAATAAAATGAAATTAATCCTATTTAACCTACACTATTCACCATTCATAATTTAGTAAATGTTGTTTGTAAAATGATAGTCTTTATTGTAATTAAAAAATTATAATTAGTTAAAAATTTATACATTAACTAATTTACAAAATAACATCCTTCATTATAATAAAAAAAGAATTTCATGAAATTAACCATTTAACATACATTATCGATCATACTGTTCATACTTTAACAAATATCTATAAAATAATATCCTTCATTGTAACATAAAAAATTATAATTAATCAAAAATTTATCTTTCAACTAATTTACAAAATAACGACTTTCATTGTAGTAAAAAAATGAATGACGGCCTTCATAAAATTAATCTTTTATTGCAAAGATCTTCCTTTATCTTTTATAAACTTAATTATATATTATCATAAGGTGTATTATGGTAATATAAGGGAGTGTATTAATTTTATTAATTAATTTTAATTATGATTACAAATTTGAGCAGATAAACTGTTACATTGGTTAAATTTGAAAGGTAATTGTTACCATCACAATATTTTAGATGGGAAGCAAAGTATATTTTATCCATAAAATATCCTTGGAACCAAAGAGATAATTAAATTCAAAGAATACACAATATTTTTTATTTATCACATGTCATAAATTAATGGAAAAATTAATTTTCCTAATTAAAATATATCATAACATAAAATAGTGAACATCAAACCACACCACTAGCAGACACACACACACACACACACACACACACACACACACACACACACATATATTATATTTAATTCGTTATTTTTTTTAAAAGTTTTTTTTGGGCTGGATTAAACTATAAAATTAATGGACTCATGCACTAGTTTAATGCCAGTCTAATTGCTGTAGTGGAGGATGAAAGCCCGTTGTCATATCCAGGCTGCTGTTAACTTGACACCTGGACTCCAGTGTGTTTTGGTCATATGGTGCGAACATCCCTGTTTATATTATATAATTTTAATCGTTACTTGATTAAGTTCAATATCTTAATATTTGTAAAAACAAACACAAATAAGTAAATAAATAAAATATTAGCCTTGTGCCGGGAGTCATTTTTCGCTTCTCAAAAAATATATCTTTTAGAACGTGTATAATCTATAATGTATTTTACTCTAGTCTTCAACGCTCTGGTTAAATGGAGATTCATATTTTCCATAATCCTGTTTCACTCCTTGGAAGAAGTTTGGCATAGGTCACACTACTATTTGAGTAATCTTTCATAATTTATTTTGATACTATTTGTTATAACTTATTATTCTATAAAAAAAAATGTATCTGTCAGAGAGTATAATATTACTACTTACAATCCAATTTCCCTCGTTTACCTTATCTAATGTGAAATCCATAATATGAATGTATGCACGAAAAATCAAAAATTAAGAAAATTTCAACCAGGTTTTATTTATATACTTTTAAAATATAATATTTTTGGTCAATAATTCACTGTTATATATTATTTTTTTCCAATATAATTACTTGCATCAAACTTTTAAATTTATCAGTTCTCAATTAAATTAAATTAGTTGATCCGAGCAGCCTAATCATCTATAGCTTTGGAGTAATCCAGTCTTCTGAGCTTCTTTTAAAAAAAAAAAAAGGAAAGAAAACTCAAGCTTTCTCAAAGAAAAACGGTAGAGCAGATTGACCCGGGTGGGGGACGAAAGTGGGGGACGAAAGTGGTAGCCAACCAAGAGGAAGACTATTCTCCTTTCATTTTGACGAATGTTTGGATTACCCACCCTTTTACACTATAGTCTTTATTTTACTGGTAAGCGCATTTATAGTGGTGCAACAAACACATGGAAATCCAATTACCGTAACCTCCCAGTCCAAAAGGGAACTATAAATTAGAGCCACCTTTGACTTTCTCTACCACTTCGCCTTCAGCCAAACACAGCCTAGATCCACCAACTTGGTTTCTGTCAACGTTCACATGTCTTTTCTGGGTTGCTTTCTGTTTTCATTTTTGTTGTTAATTTTATTAAGCTTTCTTCCCTTCACTTTTGGTGTGTGTAAAACTGGACCTTAATCAGCTACTACTTTGACAAAGTCTTCTTTGACGGTCTTTTGCGCTGGGCAGTTCGATTCGACTACTTTTCTTCTCCGGGCACTAATGTCTCCCTTTATAAAGTACACTTGGTTTTCTAATTTAATTTTTTAAAGAAAAGTGTACAAATCAGAACACCTTATTTGACTTAATCATAAGTCACTTTTAAGTTTTAATTAAATAATTTCATGCTGGAGTGCAAAATCTGGGCATTTCCGGGTACTTAAAACGGAAAAAATCAGAGGACTCTCATTTAAAAAAAAAAAAAAAGAGAGACTCTTATATGGTATATGGCATATAAGCTCTTATATCCCTGTTATCTGGAGAGGTTTTATGGTTACAGTACCCTTTTACCCATTTCTTAAAATAATAAGAAAAAAAAAAAAGAAAAAAGAAAAAACAACAGTTGCATGCATGCAGGTGTGATTATGGGTAATAAGAATGCGATCTTGTATGGATAAAATTATAATAATCATAATTAATTATGAAACATCTAAAATTGTAAATAATTAATGTTAATTTTTACAAATGATTTATGTAAGGTATAACTATATTTTCCACGAAAAAACTAAAAGCTTATTTTGTTTGGCCTTTGCAAAAGCCATTAAATTAAACAGGGCTTTTGGATGGTCATTTTTTGGGGTTGTGCACTTTCTTTAACGTGTTTGTTATAAAAAAAAAATTTATTATGCTTATCTGGTTCGAACTGCATACATCACTTATTTGGAGACTAGAATTCTGAAATGGATTATACTTGTGGATCGTATCTAAATATGCGAACATGTTTAATTCAAGAGGCTAAAGTGACCAAAACGATGTCGTATTGAGCAGTCTACAAATTAGAAGGCCTCAACCATTCTCGGAGAAGTTGGAGCACGATTGTGTATAAAAGCAGATGTTGATTACCAAGCAGGGATCATCGTCAATTGGCTCTTCAGTATTTTAAAACTAGATTTAAGCTTAAACATTTCTACGAACTTAAGCAACTATACTTAAGCTCTTCTTGTGCAACAAAAGTTAGTAAGAATATTTAGGTTAAGGGTCGATGATAGACTGTAATATGAGTGCCTCTCTCACTTTGTAAAGTAAATCTAGTAACACATTTAAGTTTTCAATTTATATCTATTATATTGTACTAGGTGTAATGTTCAATTTTATGAATTAGACTACAACCCCATTTATTTTATGTTATTTTCTCTTCATCGTTTCATTCTCCATTTTTTCATCACTGTTTTTTCATTAAACAAGATTTTCATTTGAGGCATAGTTAAGAGGCATTCGCTTTGGGAGATAAGATAAAAACTGACAAGGCATAATATGAGTGCCTCTCTCACTTTGTAAAGTAATTCTAGTAACACATTTAAGTTTTCAATTTATATCTATTGTATTGTACTAGGTGTAATGTTCATTTTTATGGATTAGACTACGACCCCATTTATATAATGTTATTTCCTCTTCATTGTTTCATTCTCCATTTTTTCATCACCATTTTTTCATTAAACAAGATTTTCATTTGAGGCATAGCTAAGAGGCAGTCACTTTGAGAGATAAGATGAAGACCGATAGGACAAGCAGAATAAAATTTATCATGCCCCTACAGTAACCATGTTTTTATCATATGTTTAGTTGCCCCTGATAACAATCCGGATAACAAATCGAATAATAAATCAAATTACCAAATTGCCCTGATCTCACAAGTTTCACTTTCCCTCTCCTCTCTGGCGACTAGCCTTCCCTCTCCTCTTCGACAACTGGCCTTCCCTTTCCTCTCCAGCAACTACAAGGCTCCAGCGCCTGCAGATCCGACGCCGGCATGGAGATCCTGGAGATCCAGCGATGGTGAGAGGGGCAACAGTGGTGAGGAAAGGTAGGCAGTGGTTTGCAAAGGAGAGGGTTCGCAAGGTAAGATTGTCAAAAAAAAAAATTACTGTTGAAGTGCAATAAAGTTTATCTCCCATGCCACCCCATGATAAATTTATCGTGCATGGGCTGATAAGGGTGCTGCTCGGATGGCTTATCTCATACTGTTACTGTCACGATCAAAATGCGATGTCGTGACCGGCGCTAGAAATGGAATTTCCACTCCTAGCCAGCCTTAAATTTATTAAAATTATTCTAATAATAAATAATTACCTCTAGTGGAGTTCGCTTATAATAATAATTACCAAGCGAGTCTTCAGATGGTACCTTTTGAGGCATTGTATAGATGACAATGTTGATCTTCGATCAGATGGTTTGAGGCAAGTGAAGTTAGGCTCCTCAGACTAGATACGGTTTGAGATGTTATGGAAAAGGTACGATTGATCAAGGACCGGTTGTTGGCAGCACAAAATCAGCAAAAGGTGTATGTTGACCACCGGCGTCAAGAGTTGGAATTCACGATTGGCGATCATGTGTTTGTTCGAGTGTCGCCGATAAAGGGTGTAATGAGATTTGACAAAAGAGGAAAGCTTAGCCCACGATACATAGGCCCATTTGAGATACTTGAACGAATCAGTGCTGTGGCTTATCATTTGGCACTCCCGCTTGAGTTGTCGACGATACATCCTGTATTTCACATATCTATGCTACACAAATATGTGCCTGACCTGTCTCATGTGCTTGCCCAACAAGACACTCAGCTAGATACAGATTTAACTTATGTAAAAGAACCAGTGGCTATAGTGGACCAACAAGTAAAGAAACTACGATCAAAAGAAATAGGCTCTGTGAATGTAGTATGGAAGAATTGTTGGAATTATCCTTTTATTATATTTAATAATAATTATTAATGTAATTATCCAATATAAAGAATAATCCTATCTAGATATTCTCTATATTTATCTATTTAATTATCTCTAATTTATTTTGTATTTATCACATTGATGGTAACATGTCTATAAATAAAGGTAAGGGTCTCTAAGCTCAATATGTGACAAATTATACACACCATCAGTGAGGCGTTTGAGAGCTTAGAAGAACTCTTACAGTTTTCGTATTTGAGGTTGGGCGATACGAGGCTTTTGGTTGCAAACACAGTTTCAAGTTTTTATCAATGACTGGAGGTATATCTATTCCTATTCCGCATTCTTGGTTTTGAGTTTGATATTAAAATTATTCACTCGAAAATAAGTTTTCAAAATATTTTATTTTCTTTTGGTATCGAGCCTCATTTTACCTCTGCCTTGAAAAATTGTGTTTATGCCACACAGACACATATATTTTTCTATTGGATCATCTTCATGTTTCTAGATGCATACATATGTATGAATCTGTATTATATGCTTATATTATGGGTTTCCAGTTTAGTGACTTGTATATAAATGTACTGGAACTTACGGTTTTCATTCTTGCATATATAGATAATCAGATTATTCTGTTTTGGTTAGATACGTGATTTGCTTGGGCGACTAATCAAATTTTTAGAGTTTTTGGCCTTTTGATTTGGTTGAAGCCAACTGGATTCTGGGATATAGAAGAACAATCGGAATAGATTTACATCTCAATCGGCTGGATCAAGCATCAGATCTGGGAATTTGCCATCAATGGCGAACTGAAGCTCCGCCGAATGAGATTATGAAATGATAAGTTTTGGATTCCTCATTTGGAATATCTATGGCCATGCGGATCATCTTAGCCAGAGTAGATATCCATTGATGCGAAGGACTAGCTTTAAAGATCAGGTTTATTAAAGAAAAAAAATTGCAGAAGAAGAGGTTCGGGGAAGAAGATGACTAGCGCGTGCAACGCACGCGCGGCATTAAAAATAAAAAATAAAAAAAAGGGTGTGTCGCGTGTAGGGATCCAGTAGACCCATGCGCCTTAACCGCACCTGACCAAACTGGCCGCATCCAGACCCGCGAAGCTGAAACCCAAACCGATCCGACAGCACGAACCAGGACTGAGATCCTAACCGACCGCGCTACCTTGACCCGTGCGCTGACTCGGACCGCGTGATTCAACCCACGCGTGTTGACCGGTTTGAACCAAGCTAAATTTACCTAATTTAAAAAAAAAGGAAAAATGTCTAAATAAATAAACATTTTGTTTATATTCCCTTAGTTATATTTACAGTTGTTTAATTTTTTTTTGTATGTATGAAATTGTGAAACATAATGTGTTGTTTCAATTTAAATTTTGAAATTCAATTCTTCATATATACATGCAACAAAAAAAACAATTGTTCATATATTTGATATATATGTGCTTAGATATATGAACTTATATGAATTGCATGTAGATAGTAATTCTTGACGGTTATGATGTTATATGTGATCGTTGCAATTTTAAACAATTAGAAATTAGTCACAGCATCTCCAAATTATGATAAATTGCACATCAGAGGTCAACTATGGTAATTGACATCAAATTGTAATTAATCATAATTAATGTAATAATTTTATCCCACAGGAATTTTATTGCAGTTATATGATTAATTAGGATGAAACGATGAATTGTTTTCTTAATTTGCTCACAGGAATCAAGAAGACATACAATTTGTTGGTTTCATCATATAAAGTAAAATATAAATCTTAAAATAAAACTTAGCCCATAGGTAGTTTTGTCGTATTGATTTGTATTTAATATATTTACATGGGTAAAATATGCTTTTAGCATCTTTATAATTCATGAGCATATTTAATTTCTTGCAGCAACTATGAATTTATCTAATTTCAAAATTGATATTCCTAAATTAACTTGTGACAACTATAAGATGTGAAGAGAGAGGATTCTCCTCCAGTTGGGGTGTATGGACATTGATCTTGGTATAAGGAAAAGTAAACTACCTACTCCTATGAATAATAGCACTCAAGAAGAGGTAACGCTCCATGAACAATGGGAACGATCTAATCGTTTGTCCATGATGTACATTAGGACGCGTATACTAGCTAGCATTCTAGGTCCATAGGTGAGCAAGTCAATGTGAATGATCTTCTAAAGGCTATTGATGAGCAATTTGAGTCTTCAGATAAGGCCCTTGCTAGCACTCTCATGACATAGTTGTCAACCATGAGACTCACTGGAGTTAAAGGTGTGCGTGAGCACATCATGAAGATGAGGGACATGGCAGCCTAATTAAAGGCACTAGAGGTGGACATGTCTGAATCCTTCTTAGTGCATTTCATTTTGAATTCCTTACCACAGCAATACAGTGCATTCAAAATCTCTTATGACACACATAAGCAAAAATGGTCAATCAATAAACTTTTAGCCATGTGTGCTCAAGAAGAGGGAAGATTGATTGCTGAGATGGGAGAAAATGCACATATGGCTACTCAAGGGAGGAAATAGATAAAAGCCAAGCATAAGGGAAAAGGAAAGTTACCTGCTCAAACTGACATAAAGAAACAATTCAAGTGTTTCTTCTGTAAAAAGAAGGGACATGCAAGAAGGATTGTGTCAAGTATAAGGTTTGGCTTGAAAAGAAAAGTAATCCTCTATCTCTAGTTTGTTTTGAATCTAATATGACTGATATTTGTCATAATACATGGTAGATTGACTCTGGTTCAACAATCCACATCTCTAATACCTTGCAGGGCTTTCTAAGCCACAAGAAACCAGTGGGAAATAAGCAATGCATCTATACGGGAAACAAAATTCGCTCGTCGGTTGAAGCCGTGGGAACATGCAAATTAGTTTTAGATTCTGGCTTTATTTTAATTTTGGAAAAGACATTTTTTATTCCAAATTTTTCTAGGAATTTGATTTCAGTATCTAGACTTGTACCTTTGGGATATTCTTTTAGGTTTTTTGATTTGTCATCTAGTTTATTTTATAAATCTGATTTGGTTGAGAATGGTACATTGTCAAATGGTCTTTTTCGAATTAATTTGAAAAATAATTTTATATATGATGCAATGCATGTTCAGAACAATGCAGGTATTAAAAGATGTATTGTAAATGAAAATTCCTCTATTTTGTGGCATCGTAGACTGGGACATATATCCCTTGACAGAATCAAACGGTTGGTAAATGAAGGAGTACTTAGCACTCTAAACTTTACTGACTTTGGGACATGTATAGACTGCATAAAGGAAAAGTAGACTAACATATCCAAGAAAGGTGCAAAGAGGAGTTCAGAGATATTAGAGATCATACATATGGATATTTGTAGTCCAAACATGGACTCGTGTGGTCAGAAATATTTCATCTCATTCATTGATGATTATTCACGATATATGTATCTCTACTTACTACATAATAAACATGAAGCTTTAGATGCCTTTAAAGTTTACAAGGCAGAAGTAGAGAAACAATGCGGAAAGCAAATAAAGATCGTGAGATCAAATCGAGGAGGTGAATACTATGGTAGATGTACTGATGATGGACTAGCACCAGGTCCATTTGTGAGGTTTCTTGAGGAGAATGGGATTGTTGCCTAATACACCATGCCTAGGTCTCCGAATCAAAATGGTGTAGCAGAAAGAAGAAATCGAACCTTATTAGATATGGTGCAAAGCATGCTTAGCAATTCTAAGCTTAATAGATTCTTGTGGACTAAGGCTCTTAAGACGGCAGCATATATATTAAACCGAGTTCCAACCAAGGCTGTTTCTAAAACACCATTCAAGTTATTCAAAGGTTGGAAACTGAGTTTGCGACATATACGCATATAGGGATGACCGTCTAAAATAAGAATTTATAATCTATAGGAAAAGAAACTAGATCCAAGGACCATACGTGGGTATTTTGTTGGATATATCAAAAGATCCAAAGGATACAGATTCTATTGTCCATCTCATAGCACTAGGTTTGTAAAGTCAAAAAATACGAAATTCCTGGAGAATGACTTGATTAGTGGGAGTGATCAAACTTGGGATTTATCTCTCAAGCAAGATCATGTGGAAAATCAAACTCCCATTATGAGTGAAGAATTGGTTGATATACATGATACACCTCAAATAAATGAAACACAACCAATAAATGTAACTTCACAAGATCAAGTTTCTGTAGATCCCACTGCTCAACAATCTCTAAAACAAGTTGAACAAACTATTGAGGAGCTTGCTTCTCATGAAGACAATTTGAGGAGATCTACTAGAATAAGGAATTCAGCTATACATAGTGACTACATCACATATCTACAAGAATCTAACTATAATATAAGGGCTGAAAATGATCTAGAAACGTTTTTACATACAATGAGTTCTAAACAATCTATTTTATGGCATAATGCTATGAAGGAAAAGATGAACTCGATGGTGTCTAACAAAGTCTGGGATCTTGTCGAGTTACCTAAAGGTTTAAAGGCCATTGGATGTAAGTGGGTTTTTAAAACCAAAAGAGATTCATTAGGTAACATCAAAAAATATAAGGCAAGACTTGTAGCCAAAGGATTTACTCAAAAAGAAGGAATTGACTATACAGAGACATTCTCTCCTGTGTCTAAGAAAGATTCTCTCCGGATAATTATAGCTTAGTTGCGCACTTTGACTTAGAACTTCATCAAATGGATGTAAAAACTGCATTTCTCAATGGTGTTCTGGAAGAAAATATTTACATGAAACAACTTGAAGGATTCTCTTCTAGTAATGGTGAGCACTTGGTTTGCAAGCTTAAGAAATCCATAAACGATTTGAAACAAGCTTCCCATCAGTGGTATTTGAAGTTCCATGAAGTTATTTCTTTTTTTGGGTTTGAAGAAAATGTCATGGATCAATGTATATATCTTAAGGTCAGTGGGAGTAAAGTTTGTTTCCTTATACTTTATGTGGATGATATATTACTTGTAGCCAACCATAAAGGGTTGCTATATGAGGTGAAACAATTTCTCTTTAAAAATTTTGATATGAAAGATATGGGTAAGACATCTTATGTCATTGACATTAAGATCTACAGAGACAGAGCACAAGGTGTATTAGGACTGTTTCAAGAAGCCTATATCAATAAAGTATTAGAGAGATTTCAGATGAAAGATTGTTCACCAAGTGTGGCACCCATTGTTGAATGGGACAAGTTCAGTTTGAACCAATGCCCTAGGAATGGTCTTGAAAAGGAACAAATGAAAAATATTCCATATGCCTCGGTAGTTGAGAGCCTTATGTACGTTCAAGTTTGTACAAGGCCTGACATTACATTTGCCATAGGAATGTTAGGAAGATATAAGAATAATCTTGGTATGGATCACTAGAGAGCTGCGAAAAAGATGATGAGGTATCTCAAGGAGACTAAAGACTCATGCTCATATATAGAAGATCGACCGAACTTAAGGTGATTGGCTATTCTGATTCAGACTTTGCTGGATGTGTCGATTCATGAAAATCGACTTCAAGATACATCTTTATACTTGCTGGCGGAGCTATCTCCTGAAAAGTGCCAAACAGATCTTAACTACCACATCTACTATGGAGGCAGAGTTTGTTGCTTATTTTGAGGCTACCTCATATGGTGTATGGTTGAAGAGTTTTATTTCTAGCCTCAAGATTGTGGATTCAATTAGTAGGCTATTACAAATTTATTGTGACAATTCAGTTACTGTATTTTTGGCTAAAAACAATAAAAGCAGTAGTCGAAGTAGACATATCAACATAAAGTTTTTAGCCATAAGGGAAAGTGTTAAGGAGAACAAAGCGGTAATTGAACATATTAGCACTGAATTGATGATTGCTGATCCTATGACTAAAGGCACGCCACCAAGAAGTTATCAAGATCATGTAGTTCGTATGGGACTTGATTTCGTAATGTAATTTTGTACAAATTTGTTATTTGGATTAAAACTCTTATTCTGTTTAAGTTATCTCTCATTTTGAATATATACATTATGGTTTAAAAATAACATCTGGTTGGACCTACAATAAACATAAGGTTTATTCATTCAGTTACTTTGAGATAATATTAAAGAAATAAATTGTATTGTGATACATGGAAGATAATACTCGTAATAAGAGGACTTATCACCATGATTCATACATTATATTTCTTATAAGGTTTATAATATACAGAGCAAGTGGGAGAATGTTGGAATTATCCTTTTATTATATTTAATAATAATTATTAATGTAATTATCCAATATAAAGAATAATCCTATTTAGATATGCTTTGTATTTGTCACGTTTGATGGAAATGAATCTATAAATAAAGATAAGGGTTCCTAAGCTCAATACATGACAAATTATACACACCATCAGTGAAGTGTTCGAGAGCTTAGAAGAACTCTTACAGTTTTCGTATTTGAGGTTGTGGGATACAAGGCTTTCAGTTTTAGACACAGTTTCAAGTTTTTTTCAATGGTTGGAGGTATATATATTCATATTCCGCATTCTTGGTTTCAAGTTTGATATTAAAATTTTTCACTCGAAAATAAAGTTTTCAAAATATTTTATTTTCAAGAATCACTCTGGAGCAAAAGCCACATGAGAAGCCAAGGAGATGATGCACAGGAAATATCCACAATTATTCGCGGGACAAGGTTAGTCTTTTCTGAAATTCGGGGACCGAATTTTCTTTAAGGGGGTAAATATGTAATAATCCAATTAATATATTTGTATATATACATAAATAAATAAAATAAAATAAGGAACCAAAATGAAAGAATTAAAAATTTTAGGGAGTAAATTAAATGAATTGAGAGTTATTGAGACTTAATCCAAGTATTCAAGAAAATTAGGGAACCAAAAATGAAATGTAGCAAATTGGGGGACCAAAGAGTGAATGAAGAAAAGTTTAGTTCCTTCACCTTTATATAAACACACCTTCCTCACCATTCCGCCATTGTCACTGTGCGTTATGAAGAAAGCCGCAAGTCGGCTGCAACTTCCTATTAATCATTGCCAAATCACCCATCCAAGCACCATCCCTCCTTTGGTTACTTGATTAAATGACAATAGAGCCAGTGTGCTTTGACAACGCCTTGAAGAAGTAGGCCAGCCAAAGCAATCAGGCCCCCTGTTCTATAAATCCAAAGCAGCTTCTCTCTCAAGCTATCTCCGGTGAGATTTTCTTCTTTCTTCTCCTAAATATCAGTTTATGCTTCATTTTTACCTCCTCTCTTAGTTAGTAGTAGCAATTATTATATTTTTTTTTCTTTTCTTTTCTTTTTATACGCTCATATATATATATATAAGTATATATATATGTGTGTGTGTTGTGCATATGTATATATATATATGAGCTCTACCCTTCTATATACCGATTATGAGTAAGATCATAGCTCCCTTATCCCATATTTCTCTCTGAAGTATTGATTCTGCAAAAATTATTATAAAAAGGTTAAAGGGTGGGTGTTGGTCGGAGGCAACATTGGGCACATGACCCCCTACTGAGCCGAACCATTATAATCAACAGTACCTAACTCTTTTATTGTGCCGAGCCTGATAAAGCCAACATCAGAATTCTTTAATCATTAGTCATCGATATTATTTCTATATTATACCCGATTGAGTTATGAGAAAACCCGTTAGCCTAGTCGAGTCCTGATTTACCATCTCTCTCCAAGTGAAACAGAGGCGGTAGCAGATTTAGAAATTTATATTTCTGTTTTTATTATTCTGGTTGTTGTTTTGCTTTTTCCCTCTTTTTAGTCTGGCATATGGCCACAAAGGAGCACTGTCATAGTCGTGGCTTTAGCTCTATTCGACCAATGGCATTGCCTTAACCGTGGCCTAAGCTCTTCTGTCAAAACTGAATAACAGAAGCAGGCAAGCACCTATTAGCGTCTTCGGTTATTTAATTACATACAATAGCCAAGAAGGTTAACAAAAACGGCTGAGTGTCTGGTGGCATTTCAGCTATTCAACTCTAAAACATATTTTATGCTGAAAGGTTTCAAAGATCTAATGTTGATATTTTGTTTTGGCTTGTTAAATTCTTAATATCAATATATCTGATAACTTACATTAGGAAACTCTCGAAGATATAGTTGGACCAATAAATTACTACTAAAATTCAATAGAATTTCCGTTACTCAGTGGTGCAAATTTGTTGGGTTATAATGTTGGGAAGGGTAGTTGATTAAACTTGATTCGGATTGATGGGTAGAGTTCTAGACAAATATTGGATCCATAAGGATTGAACAGTTAAATTGTTGATTAACACTATATCTTGATTATAGGTTGTCAAGTTGCCTATCCACCTCTCTGAGAATTACACGACTATATAGCTTTAATTTACATCGATTATAGTGTTACTGTGAGTGATAATACTTGTTCTTTACATGTATTTTCTTGAAGTTTATTATGACTAATTGCTTGTTTAATTGCAAATTTCTAACTGTATTACATTGCTTACAGCATGATTATAAATATTTCATTACTTGAAAACTAAAACTGGGACAAATATTAAAATTAAACCTGTGTTATGTTAAATGATTACCAAATGCTCATGAATTGAAAATTTTGAATTAAAATTTCTGTCAACATGGTATGTGTGAAAATATGCTACTTGCACCCATGGCGGGTGACGTTACAAGTCTTACTTGTATACCCATGATGGGTGATGATTTGACATAGTTACCCATGGAAAGTATTGAGATACTATTTATATACTCATATCGGGTGATGAAATGACATTTATACTCATAATGGGTGACGTTATGATTTATACTTGCATGCCCATAGTAGATTTTGGGTCGACAAATGAGCCCATGGTGGGCAATGATGTGATAAAAATACCCTTGATGGATTATGGTTTGATATATATATATATATATATATACACCCATGGTGGATGATGGTGGACGCATATAACTGATACAATCCCAACCCATGGTGGGTATTGGTAACGAATATGGATTCACGAAATACAACTTTCATGCTACTTGTAGACATAATTGTGGACATGTTGCACTTGTTCAATTTAAATTTTTTAAAATATTGCAAGTTATATCTGAGTTTATTAAAAAAAAATTATTTTTATGCAATGCTTGTCCCGCATGTTTAAAATAAGTATTATTTCTCACTGAGTCGTGAAAACTCACCCCTTATTTAACATTTTCATATTCTAGTACAAACCCTCAATTGGATTCTACAGATTGATTTACAAGCAAAATTGGGCGAGCCCAGCAATAATTTAGGACATAGTAAAGATTAGGTTGATCTAATTGTTATTTCTTTTTATCTTAATTACTCTTGAACCCGTAAATAGGATCCAGACATGCTTAAAATTTTTTTATTGTAATAAGCAGATTTTAAGACTTTTATATCTGTTATAATTGTCTATTGACTGCTGTTGAGAGAAATTTTGAATATTATATACAGGTTTTGAATTCGGGAAACATCCAGTTTTTAAGGAAAACTCTGCCGCGTTTTTTTAAAAATTTGAACACTTAGAATAATTTTAATAAATTTAAGGCTGGCTAGGAGTGGAATTTCCACTTTTAGTACTGGTCACGGCATCGCATTTCAGTCATGACAGTTACACATGTAGTGAATGCGTGATAAAGGGGAATAAGGTAGGATAATTTTAGTCTATCCTACATTATCTCCCAATGTGAACACCCCCTAAAAGTATCCACATGGATTCCTTTGAAAAGTAACTTATTTACCATAAATGTAAGTTTGCACATCTCTTCTAATTACAAAGCAAAAACAATAATACATTAATTTTATTAACGTGGATTCCTTTAAAAGTGACTTATTTACTAAAAGCATCAGTTTGCTCATTTTTTCTAATTACAAATAAAAAATAATAATATATTAATTTCATTAAAATACCCCATATATATACATATATATATATATATTTGGAAGTTGACTATATAGAGCTCATTTGGTAGGTTAGAAAGAATAAAGATTAGATCTTGATAAAATACCTTAAATAAATAATAGTTTGAATGATTACACCTATATAAATTAGTAAAATAGCCTTTTTGTTATTGATCGCAGTTGATGGTGGCGACAACTGGCAACCAGAGTGGTTGGCAGTGGCGATGGCCAACGATTATCGAGGACAATGGCAGTGCATAGATTTTTGTAATTTGAGTTGTGAATTGTAAGAATAATATCATCTAAATGGTGTCACACTCCAACCTCTCTAGCCTTAAGAGGTGTGACAGCGAGACAATAACCAACACACTACCGAGTAAAATCTGGCAACATGCCGGCTACTGTAACCCCTCTTAAGCGAGCCTTAGGGGCTTGTGTCTGAGTACCTGCTTATAAAAACGTTCTCACAATATACATATATAACTTGCATTATTTCATTCAATATATGACTTATACATAATCCATCCTGCACCAACATTTCTAACAAACACCCAATAATCATCTAACAACCATGTCATGCTCAAGAATCATCACATAATACTTAAGTAGTTATAAATCATCCATAAGATCTCAAAACATTATAAACTTGTTTACAATTGTCCCAAAAATAAAATAATCTCCCTAATATACACATCTCAAGTCTATACAATACAATCAAAATAATCTTTGTAGCTTGGCCCAACCTGGTGCTAAGAAGTTAACAAAATTATATACAATCCGAGCATCAAAGTCTTAACTAACTATTTCAGCATCTGCAAGGGGGAAAAATATAGTGGGGGTGAGACAAACATCCCAGTAAATGGCATATAACTAATCCTAATAGAAACAGTCAGATTTCGCTACTATTACATTCATAAAATTTCAATCTAACAGAGTTCTATAGCAAGTTGTATAATAATAATTAGAAATGTAGAAATTATATTTTTATCATGTGCCAAGTCTTTGTACCTGAGAGAGAGCATAAACATAAATCATATAGGGATCATAAAGAATCATTAAAAGTCATAAAGACATAGAATATCATCATAGTGCATATTTATATGCGTGGTCTGGTCGGATGTGAACAACCGAAAATGGTGCGTCTGAGGGCAGTGAAAGCATAATATAAAATATGAGCCCTCACTGGGCAAAACACGAATATGTCGAGCACTACTACACTGTGTAATTTACTCCGAGAGTTGCCACAAATCCCTCGGCCAAACTGACACAGTCTGTGGCCTTTAGTCCCCTTCTCTAGGAAAAATAGTCATATAAATATCATGTCATACAAGTAAAACTGTCACCTGCCCTACGTGACTGCCCGACATCATAGTTTAGGTGCCGAAGCACCAAAATATAGTAAACTCATAAAAGATCATGAAATTCATGTGTATACATTGGAACTCAGAATATAACTAAACTGTTTCCCAATTTAAGTATTAACATACATGTAGTTTTGAACATAAGCAACAATTATTTATAAAACATATTTGGAAAAAATAACTAGGATTAGAGATATGTCACTCACCTGGTGTAAGAAGTCTAGGGACATAGTCTTGAAGCTATAGGTTCATGGTCTGGCTTAACTCAATTTTCTTCCCCTATAGATAGGATACATATTTGTGAAAGAATAACACCATAAATACAAAGTGTAAATGCATGTCTATGCCCTAAATTACATGAATACAAGCCCTTATTCTCTCTCTCAACTTTTGGGTTCAAGCCAAACATGCCCTTAATCTTTCTCAACCTTTAGGTTCAAACCAAACATACTCTTAATATCTCTCAACCTTTGGGTTCAAACCAAACATGCCCTTAATCTCTCTCTACTTTTTCAACCACAAATACAAGATGAATATTCACCAAAAATCTACCATAAGCATAGGTTTACCCAAACATAGCAAAATCTAAAATTATTTTAGCTAAAATCATCAAACTCATGCAATAATTCTTATGGGTAAAGTTAAACCCACATTTCTCTCTCTACAACATATAAACACCATCAAATGAAAAATCTAAATCGATTAAAAGTTAGGAAATAGGGAGTAAAAGCAAGATCTATAGGTATTTTAAGCAACCTAACATAAATCATGCATTTTCTTCCTATGGGTGAGGTTCATCCGCCCCTCATTCTCTACAACACACGAGTCCACACTAAAAGAAAATTTTAAATCGATTAAAAGTTATAGAATAGAGTAAATATGTTAGATCTACAAAAATTTTGAAGATTAATCCAAGTACAAGTGAGATCCCTTACCTTTTTGATTAATTTTTTCCCTTTCCTTCACTTTTCTCCTCTCTCCTTCTCTCTCTAGCTCGGCATGTGGGAATGGTTTCTTTTGGAAGTCTCAGGGGGGGTGAAGGGTTTATTAATTGGTTATGAGAGCAAAAAGACCAAATTGCCCTTATTTCAATCATCTCAACTTTTAATCCTTATAAATTTTTGGATCAATTTCGAGTATCCTATAATATTTTTCAAATCTTTGGTTTATAATTCTAGGAGTTCAAGAGGGTTTAGGGGTCTTTGAAGGGGTAAAAAATTCCAACATTTTTAAGAAAAACTCAAAAAATTTCGTTCGGCATGCTACGGCGCGGTATGGCGCTATAACGCGCCCATTCCAATGTCTATCGCGCTATAGCAGACTTGGGCGCTACGGTGCCAAAATTCCAGAATGCAGTACGCTATAGCGCACTCTGGCGTGCTACAATAGCACTACAATAACTTTTTTTTTTTTTACAAAAACTCAACTTATTTCCAAACTTTCATATATGCTTCTCTTAACCTCAAACCTCTCAAATTTCTTCCAAATAAATTTTAAAATGCCATCAAATACATCAATTTATATAAAACCAAAAACTGAAATCAGTTTGGGTTGTCACAAATGGGCTGGGAAAAAATTAAATAAAATTATTTTACCCCTCTCTCCTCCCCTAAAAATAATCTTATTCAAATGTGACAGGATAAGTATCTTTATCAAGACTTTATCCAAAACTTTGTTTTGGTTTACCAAATGTTAAATAAAGGTTAAATAACTATTCTTATCTTGCCTTTATTCAGCTTATTGAACATGCCTATAATGTATATAACACCTTGTAGTAAACACTTCAAGAAGAATCTATCCGTTTAAATTAATATTATCCATCTAATAATTTTTCCACAGGATGAAAAATATTGATAAATAATGTCAAACTACTAGAGTTAATTTTAAAGGTTAACGAACAATTGTAAAAAGTTTAGATCTTAATTCTTTTTAATTAATAAAATATTATAAAGAATAATAGCATTTGACTGCCAAACAAGATAGTTACACTGCATGGTTAAATTAACTACAAACTTTAATAGTTAAATTTCTAAGTTTCAAAAAAAAAAAAAACAATTGTTAGAAGTGTAGGATTTAGTTCGCATTTCTTGATATCTTGTCGTACTTCTGTCTTCATACCTTTCAAACTAATATTTGTATTAAAACATTATAAATTTTAACTAAAATTAATTAATTTACAACAAAGACAACTAGAATTATATTAATTTATATAAAATAGATTTTTATCAAGCTATATTCGTATTTTTTAATAAATTCATATTTTGCATAATATAAAATCATGTTATGTTGTGTTCAAATTTACAACATTCTTGCCCAAATCGAAGCACTTATTTGCAAGGAACTTTTGTAAGTTGAGATTTGTCTCATGAGCAATTGTTTGGTATTAAAGGACCTTATTCACTAATTAGCGGGTGGCGTTTTTTTTAAAAAAATTGCAAAAAGTACCCTTGTGACTTGTAATTTAAAAATTAAAAACAATACATAACAAAAAGAAAATTACAAGATATGGTTGTGCCATTACTAATCTTAGTTATCTAATTATTTGTTGAGTCTAAATTATTATACTAAAATACTCAAACTATTCAACAGTAGACTCTAAAAAAACATATGTGAAACAAGATATCCTAATCTCTCTTATTCAAACACTTTGAAACAACTTAGCCTAATGATAAAAATTATCCGCTTTGGGCCGAGACCCTCACAGTTTTAAAATACGCTGACCAGATACTAATGTATGCATATCTATGAACTTAGCATCTCTCCCATATTTTATTGATATGGGATTTACCTAAGAGTGTTACATAAGTTTGTCACAACACGAGAATCGGATTCGTGATCAGCACTAAGTTAAGAAGAAATTCAACCTAGTAATTCTAACTGTCATACAGTATTTTTTAATAACCCAAGAGCTATTGTTTCTAATAACTTATTAAATCTAAACCACTAGCCAAAAATGTTTAAACTCAAATTGTTCAATAGTAATTTCTAATCTCTTATATACCATATCATGTTACTTTTAAAAATCGATGTGGAATGGGATGTCACAATCTCTCATACTTAAACATTTGACGTCCTCGTCAAATCAGAAATTCATATTTATATCTAAATAGAACAGATCCAAAGATCATTATGTTCTGATATTATTTTGTCACGACCCAAGTGATGAATTCGTGACATGTATTAAGATTAGAATAAGCTCCAACCCTACAAGCTTGACAGCTAAATCAAAATTAACTAAACCAAAATCTTGTGTAAAATGAGAAAAAAAAAATTTAAATTCAAATCTCAATTAAACATGTACATTAGTAGAAAACCCATCCCACATCAATTTATAAAAGTAATATGATATAATATGTAAGAAACTAGAAACTACTACTGAATAACTTAAACTTAAGCAGTTTGGACCAGTGATTCAAGCTCAACAAGTTGCTCGAACCTGTAGCTCTAGGGTCGTTAAAAATAGTATTAAAGCCACTCCGCGTGCAACCTTGAATGGTGGTAAGGCAAATCTCAACAAGGATGCTAAATCCCAAAAAAGGGGTGTATGTAACACCCTTAGCCAAATCTCATATCAGCAAAACACGTGAAAGATGCTAGGTTTATAGGTATACATGCTTTAGCCCTTGGTAGATGCATTTTAAAACTATAAGGGTCTTGACTCAAAATGGACAATATTTACTAGTGGGCTAGAATATTACACACTTGACGTTAGACTTAACAATTTGTCAAGTCTAAATTATTGGGTCAAAATACTTAAGTGTAAGTTGTTTAGTAATAACTCTTAATAATCTTACATGCTCTACGACATCATACTTAGAAACTAATATGAGATTGAATTTTACAATCTCTTCTATTTAAACATTTAACATTTTTGTCAAGTAATAGATCGCATTCCTATCCAAATATAACAAAAACATTCAGATTTGAAAATCGTTCGCTCTTATATCATTTACATATAATTTCACTAATATCATATTCATATATCATTAAGTAAAAATAATCATTAAAATCAGCAAAGTAAAATTATCCTTGTCAAAAAAATGTAAAAGTAATCACACAATAGGCTTTAACATTTTAACATTTTCTGATTTGTATAATTGGTTTTATTATTAATACTTTATGATACTTACGACATTCTGTTAGTAAAATAGTTGTTAATTTATCCTAATTATGATATTCTGTTGGTTTAACTATTAATACTTTATCCTGCTTATGAAAATCATTGTGAGTTTTGCATTAATTTCCCCTATATATTTATATAGTTTTTAATTATCATTTTTAGCTAAAATTACATAATCATTAAATAATAAATTGTTGCAATTGTTAGTATTGTAAGAACCATCAAGAAATAGAATGCAAATTAACCCTGGCTAAATACAAGTATAATTTTTCCTAAGGGATGAAATTTTGGGTAATGATTATCTTATGAAATTTTGGATAATGATTATCCTATGTAAAAACCATACAACAATGATAAGGATGAAATTGTCACAAGTAGAATTACAGGGGTTAAATAAAACTATAGTCCAAATTAAGGGGACTAGATATACAATTTCCCTAGTAAATTTTTACAGCCAACAGACAGAATCACCTGCAGCCATTTCAAAACGCCGCCATCCTGGCGCGATGCTCTCCATCATCATTGCCCTCCATGGATAAAGCCGGCGGTGCACTAAAGACCCACCGTCATTTGTTTCTTTTTAATTCTATTTTTCTGTCAGAGTTATCCATCTCATCTTCATCAATTCTTGCTTCTTCAACTCCCTCTCCTCTCCTCTTAATTTGTTTCTTCAGTCTCAGATTCCCTCTCCTCTTCTTAAACAAAGAGGAAGGAGCCAATGACCACCATGAGCGGACAAACAGAGAAGGCGAGGCAACATATGGGAAAAATCAGAAAGCCCATGTCTCCAAAATCCTAACATTCAGGATATCCACAATGCCGTTACTAATTTCTTCTCGGAGGTCTCCACCAAAGACGTCCATTCCCTCACGGAGCCCATACAGGTACTTCAATCCCTTTTTACATGATCACTGTTCAAATAATTTCACGAGTGACAAGCTTATTCAGGGTTTCTTTTCTTTCTTTGTTGTTGATTTTTTTAATTTTGGGATGTAGAACGCCGAGGACAACGAGCACTTACCCAGCGTGGAGCCAATGCCGAAGTTTGTGCTCATGGATGAAGACATTACAGAGATTTGTGCCGGTCCGACTTCGATGGTGTTTCAGGACGAAGCTGGCTTCGCCCGGCCGACGCCGGAGCCCTTTGCAGCTTTTTTTATAATGATATTGATAATTTCTTTTAGGTCAAAATATAACGTTTTAAAATTATTTATTAAGATGTGATGAATTTAAAATTATTATCAAGTCAATTTTACCAAAACCCAATTTTCAACATATTATTTTATACTTCTTTTTTAAATAATTGAAAATTTAATCACCAAAACTAACGTTCCAATACTCTTTTTTTTTAATTAAGAAGTCGTTCCTAAATTCTCAATATACTTTCTCAATTTATTTTTTAAATAATTAGAACGTCAATTTTAACAAAACTAACTTCCTAATATGCTTTTTTCTATTTTTTGTTAAATAATTAAAAAGTCAGTTCTATTCCTACCAACTTTTTAATATTTTTTTAAAAAAAAATTTTAAATAATTGAGAAACCGTCTCGCGCACGAAAATTGGATGGAAATGTTAGTTACAGTTTAGAATTTAGGAGTACTTCAAAGAGCAAAGTGGCTGTTGCCAAGCCATGAAATCAACCCGATAAAAACATTGCATCCCTAAAGAACTCCTTCTCCGTTCTTTTTTCAAATTAAACATAAAAGAATTTTTTTCCTTTTTCTTTTCCTCACAAGCACATCCATGAATCTATATTTGGAAGCTTCGAGATGCTTTTCAGTAAACTATCAGAAGTCAAGAACAAGCCAAGCAGCAACTAACAATCCCAGAAAACAACAATGTAGATAGCCCACAAACCAGTAGCTAAAAGCAAACAGCCAAAATCACACACCGCCAAGATACACCCGCAACACCAGTATCAGGGACAGAATTTACAAGTCTGGATATTTAGCCGAAACTACGTCATGTATGCTTTCAGTTGCTGTGCACTATACCTGAAGAATTAGACAATTTCATGCGTCTATGGAGTAGTTCAATGAAAGGCGCAAACAAGTGGAGGAAAAATATTTTGAACTGTTGCCAGCAAAGCAGCAAACCAGCGGACAACTAACAAAATGAATTTTACCGAACCTGTTCTGCCCTTGTCCTTACTCCAGCAGGCCGCTTGGCTTTCCTGTTTGCATCTGATATGGAATCACAATGATCTTCAAGCTTCTCAATCTCCTGGGAGACGACCTCTTGCTGGTACTACAGAGAAAGCATGCTTTAGATATTGTTTTGACGATGAAAGGAACAAACAGGATGGAGAGAAAAACATAACCAACCTAGCAACACATCTATCAAGGCTTACACATCACGAAATAATGACCTAGTTCACAGTTGAAAAGATTTATGCCACCAATGTATAAACTATCATAAGTGAGACTTCAAGCTAAACAGGTGTACTCAAAATGAGTCGTAAGGAGCACTGATTACGACAATGGTATGTTTAACATACAATGCTATTCAAATATCGCAAAAATAAGTTTTCAAAACATATGATGCACACTGAATGCACAATAGTTATATAAGAACTGGTAAAGGCATGATATGGCATATCACACCTGTA
Source organism: Thlaspi arvense (assembly GCA_911865555.2). Taxonomy (NCBI): domain Eukaryota; kingdom Viridiplantae; phylum Streptophyta; class Magnoliopsida; order Brassicales; family Brassicaceae; genus Thlaspi; species Thlaspi arvense. Next base: position 90,740 of record CAJVSB020000906.1, on the reverse strand, counting down.
GTGGAAACACACTGAAGCTATATAGTCACATCCATGAGGATACAATCTCAATTACTCCCCATGTTTCATTCAATTTCAAACAAATGATGCAATCATATCAAACAAGGCATGCAATAACTTCTTCTTTGCTGAGGTATTGTACAGAAGACTTCTTAAACCCAAGGAAACAAACAGAATAATTTCATAGCTGTGCCCTATTCACAGCAGAATTAACATATTCAGCTCTAAAAAACCGATGCACTGATCTAAGAATTCAAGTACAATCACAAGATCCAAAGATTTTATTCAAGATGGAAGAAAGAAAATTTTAGCAAATTAATTAGCCAAACATGAACTTTTATTAAATAAATTTTCCTAGTCAATTGGGGAGTATTTGGTAGTGAAGGCTTCTAGGCTTCTTGGGCTTCTTGTCTATCAACCCTTTTTGGCATACTTGGCTTGTGAAATATCAAGATGGAGTTAGAAAGCCCCAAAAACCTAAAAAGCCAAAGCTGCCCTTCTTGGCTTTTGGACTTAGCCACTTGCAATATTAGTCAAACAAAATGGGAATGGCAGTAAATCTTTACCTTGTCTTCTTAGGCTAAAAATACTCTATTATCCAGTTAGGTGGTTTTTGAGGATAGATGTACACTGTTAAAGCCCCTAAAAAGAAATAAAATAAAAAAATAAAAAAGACTTCCATTCCCATCATATATGTGAAAGACTATTTTCTATTATGCCATAATCCATCCTCCAAGCTTTGATACCATCATACTAAGAGTAAATATTTCACAAAACCAAACATACCAAACATGTGGACAAAAAATACATGAATATTAACTTGATCAAACTGGTAACATCAATCAAGCAAAAAAAGTAAAAGGTTAATAGTAAAAAAGAATCTATATTATCAAATCCAAATTACTCCCTCACCCCACCCTTAAACAAAACAAAACAAAACAAAAAACAGATTCAACCAAGTTTACTGAGTGACTTCAATTAACAAAAATTATACATCTTATATGGACAAATTCATGATGGCCTCATGTGTGGTTCATGCTATGGCACACAACCATCACCATAGGCTCCCATTTAAGCACACCTCCACAATGAGCAGAATGGACTTAATCAAAAACCATCAAGTTATTTACTCAGGAATAGAAATGATCTCTCATTGTCCACTAAGAAAAGTCACAATACACCACCAATTGAAACTGATAGAAAATTCAATTTGTACAGAAAGCATAATAATTCAAGCTCATGTTTAATCTTAATAACCTGCTCTAGATCATACTCCATATTGCTCATGCTGACAGTAGTGAGTGATACGTCCATATAATTCAAACACAAATAGAATAGCAAGCACACAAATAAAAATAAGTAGAAGATTGCATTAAAGAGCCAAATGTAATGTGTTGCTTCTATTTAACAAACACCCTCCCCAACCCCAACCAAAAAGGAAAAGACAACAATAGAGCAAAAGAGAGAATATGAAGCAGCAATTACTCACCTTACTGTCCTCAGTAACTCTTCCATCTTCCACCGAGGCTACTTCTTGAATGGTAATGATCTTGTCTATATACACGGTGGTCTCCCTGGCACCTCCAGGTGTTTTATTTAATGCAATCAATTCATGCTTATCTTCTAATGCATTTTGTTGTGTTGATAATGCGCTACCAATAAATAAGTAAATAAATTGTAAATAAAATTGTAAGAGGCCAATACATTAAAGTGGACAAAATGCATACGGTTGTTTTAATTAGTGAAAACATGTGCAGTTTTCATTAAGTAGAACAATACCAGGGTTCAGTGATCTCTTCTGATGGCATTGCAACAGCATCCTTCAGTTGCTTCCTTTTCTTATTACTCTGTGTGTGCTCCAGCAGGGTTTCAGCACATCGTTTTAGCCACGATAAAGGAGCAGAGGAAGGAGGATCCAATGTCCTGGAGGACATATCACCCCCATTACCTTCATGAGCATTTATTTTATTATCTGAATCCAATCTGCCATCCTGTACAACAGTGTGCTGCAGGAGAGCTCTTTTTGCAGAAGCTTTAGGTTTGCTAAACTTTGGATCAAATTCATGAATCTCACACACTGTCAAACGATCTGGGACAACTTTCAAATCCTCCAATTTTTTCATTTGTTCAATATGGACAAGTATCTCTTCCCTATCAGCATGCAGTAATTCCCTTTGTTTCTCCAACTTTTGCCTTTGCAGCTTAAGTTCTTCAATGGAAGTATTTAACTCTGCCCATTCATTGTCCCTTCGTTCCCGGTCCAGATTGATTTGCCTTCTCTCAGCATCAAGCTTTTGCATTTCTAAGTTAACTTGTTCCATTTCCTTTTCCACTGTTTCCCGAAGAGAAGCAATATGTGAAAGCTCTTTCTTCTTTTCTTCCTCAAAGGCCTGCTCTCTTTCCCTAAGGTAACTTTCAATTTCTTCACGCCTCTTATCAATACAGTTCTCTAGTTCTCTCTTCTGCAACTCAATATCAACCAAAAAATCTTCACGTTCTTTGTGAATCTTGCTAAACCACTCTAAACGCTCATGCTCAATTTTGTTCATAAAGGCTTCCCGATCACGAGAGAGTGACTCCATGTCACGTTTATACTGACTCAACAGTGCATTTTTCTCCAACTTCAGGAAGTCACGTTCATCATTCAGAAACTTCTCAATGGCTAATCTGTCCTCAGTAATACGTTCTGCTTCCTTCCGTAATTCTTCTTTTTTCTCATCAATCAATTCCCACTCGGTTTCAAACTTTGCCTTCTCTACTTTCAACTCATTTGCTTGAACCTCAAGTTCTAGCTTCTGAGCTCTGATGGAATCAATTTCTTCTTTAAGTCTCATTTCTAAAATTAGCAGTTCATTTGTTTCACTTTGCATGGATATCACCTTTTCCTCTTCATGATCAACTTGTCTCTTTCTGTCTTCCAGTAAGCCGAAGATTTTTGAAGATCAAGCTTCATATATTTTATCTCTTCTTTTTCGTTCTGCAGAAAGATTTTCTTCTCTTCAGCCTCTCTTTCAACAGCATGTAGAATTCTCTCTTTCTCATCAAGCGAATTCATCCTCTCTGTCAAATTCTTCTCCTTCTCAGACAATGTCCTTGATAGAACCTCCAACTCATGCTCTTTTTCCAAGATTAGGTCCTCCCGTTGACCAAGATCAACCTCCCTCAACTCCCAAGCACGTCTCTTGGACTCAATTTCTTCTTCAACCAATTTGCACTTTATCTCCAACTCTGTTTCAAAATCAGACTTCCTTGATCTCAACACAGCTTCTTGATTAGCCATAACTTGCTGCATTCTGTCCTACATTGTTCAAAAAGAAACAGGATTATAAGAGAAATAAATGCATGTAATGACTAAAACTTTTGAATTTACCAAAAATGAATCTAACCAAAAAGAAAGAAACATGAAACTGAACAACAATGCAGCAAAAGACGCAGCAAAAAAATTTAGGAATCACAATTAGGATAGTATAAATACTAAGCTTCCATTTACAAAGCTTCAACTAGCAGAAGGAAATTGACAACAAAGACTTAGCAAACTCACTGATTCCTTGCTTGCAAGTTTCTGTTGCTGAATGAGTAGATTTTCCTCTCTCTTGTTCAGTTCAAATTCCCTTTTGATAACAGCCTGTGACCACTCAAAAAAAGTTATTGCATTAGGTTTCAGTGTACTCATGGAACCCAGGAAATCCAAGGGTGTCAGAATCCACAATGACATGTTTAACATCTCTATAATTGTTCGGTATGTAGACCCTTTGTTCTCAAAATGTAAGTACTTAAACCAATGAAATTCTTTCTAATGTTGAATAGTTAGTTGGAAAAACCGTGTTTCACTACCAAAACTAATAAGCGGGGGGGTGCAGGCGAGCGGAGCTATAAGAAGTGTCATTATTGGCTGATGAAATTATGAAATAATTGGATATGAAAATGAAAACCCATATATTTGTGAACATGGAGGTGATCATTGTGATGGTCTTTTCAACCAGTATGTAAACATAGATAGAAGATCAAATGAGCATGGCTGTATACCTCCTCTCTTGCTGACAAGGAAGATGCATTTAGCTCCAAACAACCTCTCTCCTCAATTAGGGCTCTACGTTCCTCCTCATGCTTCGCTTTTGAAGACTCCAACTCTTTCTCAAGTTGAGTTAATTCCTGAGATTTCTTAAAAATGTACTCTTCCCTTTCGTTCAGCAGAGCTTGTCCATCAAGCAACCGTTCTTGGGATTGCTGAAGAGTTTTCTGCCTTTCACTTAAAGATTGTCTCTCAAGGAAGATTTCTTTCTCTTTAGCATCGCAACTAGTCCATCAAGAGAAAACAAAAAATCCATAAGTTCCAGAATCCAGAGTCATAGTAGTCAAACCATATTTTTAAGATTCTAGGGCCAAAGTTAAAGATAATATTGAAATAAATTCAAAATTTTAGCATCTAAAGGTAAGTCTCACAAATTTGGACAGCCGTATATATCTTTGAAAAAGATACAAAATGTAAAAGTAAAAAAAAAAATTAGAAAAAAACTAAAGGACACGTGGGCATAGGAACAAAAAGAAACTAAACAGTTTTGGAAGCCTATTGAGAATGGGCAAACAATGCATTACATGAAGACATATAAGCTACAACAAATCAAATCATCAATAGTAATAGCATAAGTTAAAAAAAAACCACAAAGGAAAGTAACACTGAATTTAAGAAACTGCTCATAGATAAAGAGGTGAAATTTATATTACTATCAATCAAGGATTGATCAACCTTTTTATTTCCAAAATGCTAGAAGCTCTATAATACCTTACCATGTACAAACTGTTCTTCCATTTTTTTCTTTTTATTTTCTTTATATAAATATAGTTCTTAGTTTTTTTGTGAAATGTACTTCAGAAAAGTTACAAGTATTCTCCTGGAAAGTCATATAGAGCCATTGTCAAATTACTTTTATATATGTTATATATTTTAAGAAGTGGGGAGGAGATGATAGGACCAAATATACTGAGATTACAAACATAAAAAGGGAAACAATCAAATAACAGATATATCTCCATTAAAGGATCCTTGACTATCAAGACAAGGAAGTTGGTAAGACAGGACTTACTGGGACTTGAATGACAAGATATGCCTTCTAAGATCATCTTCACGGGCTTCAACTTCATGTAACTTTCTTTCAGCAGCACTACGATGCCGGCTGGCTTCTGCCTCTAAAGATTCCGTAGCAAGCAACTTTGCCTCAGCCTCAGTAAACTTCTTCTGGGCATCCTCCAACATATTTCGTGACTCGGCCAATTTGCTATCCGCAGCAACTTTCGTCTCAGCACACTCCGTGCGCATCTCATGCAATGCCTTCTCAAGCTATAGAAGGACTTAAATTAGAACAAATACCACAATAGAACACATAGAAAAGGGCTATGTAGAAAAGCATACATTTGCAACACACTCTTTCTCAATACCGAGGGCCTTCTTCAGACTCTCCTCTCGTTTCCTGGCTTCAGCTAAAGTAGATGAGTGTGCAGCCTTATCCCGTTTACGCATTAATTCAGCTGATTCAGCCGATGCTTTAGTTTGCTCATACTTGGAAAGCCATTCCTTTCTTTCCAATAAAAGAAGACCCATCTGGTGTTCATGTTCATATATCTATAAACAAATTGAAAAGACCAGTCACTGGCTTACCTATGAAAATGTTAAACAACATTACTGCAATGCCTTTGTAGGTCAGGAAATTTTCAACTGAGGCAATGAACCTTATATGAGTGGATCATTCAATCAGCAACGACCAGCCATTATGATGCTCAATGACTGAATAGTTTAGCTAGCTCATTTTTCTTTCATCAAAACATATTGATGTTGAAACAGCAGATTAAACGGGCCTTGGTTGAGAAGTTAGAAACAGATTAAGAGACCCTGGCCGAATTTTCCGGTGTTTGGTCCCCTTTCCTCACCCCCACCCCCCAAAAAAAAAAAAAAATCTTGCTTCTTGTAAATGTTTACTTCAGAACAACAGATTAATCAAAACGTAATATTATGGTCCTGTTGCACAATAAATGTATTTCCTTTCAATCTGAGGAAAATGAACCCGACGGAAACTTATATTCCCTAAATATATGCTAGTATAAATAACGAATCGCCAATCAGCTCCACAGTGAAAAAAGGAAGAAAAAGAAAAAAAAAATAAAGAATATAACTTCCAACGAATCTAAATGCACAGACCTCAGTTTCAAGCTTGGCAATATAGGCGATAAGAGCGGCCTTGTCTCTCCTTTTGATGGAATCTTCGTCGAAACCGGCCTCTCGAAGGCGCTTCCAGATCGAGCCATCACTAAGAGGGCTCTGCAAAACCCTAGAACGAGGTGTTGTTGTGGTCGGAGTCAAGGTCAATTGCCCGGATTGGGGAGTCGCCATTTTGCAACTTCCGAGTAAGAAACCCTAGATTCTCTTCTCTTGTGCCCTTCTACAAACCCTTTTTTCTCATTTGCTTTGCCACTAGTTCTGATCCTTTCCGGTAGTGGTGGGACTCCAAAACTCCACCCTTTCTCCTCCCTTTTTCTCTCTCTACAGCCCTCCGCTCAATTCTTTTCACTTTCACAGTTGAGCTGATTCATAATCGGTTTTAGTACAGGGGTGTTTGCAAAAACTTCTTTTTAAGTGATTTTTTTGCTTTTGAACTTCGAGATATTTGAAAACTACCTCTTAGTTTCTAATTTTTTTATAAATAGTTTTAAATAGTATAAAATTTAAAACCGGAAGGAAAAGACTTAACTTCTAAGGGTAATATTGTGAATAAAAAATAATTTTAAATATTAATTTATTGTTTTTACCCTCAAAATTTTGTTAATATTTCAAAAATATTTCAGCCAATGAAGCTAGTCTCGCTAGATTAGTTGATTTGTGATTAGGGACGAAACTCGTCAGACTAGCCAATTTATGACCATGGAAAAAGCTTGCTTGGGTGTTTGCTACGTGCCACGGCATAGATCGTCATGCATAGTAATGAGACACGTTGCCACAGATAGTGGTGATGGTATTATGTGCAGTCTCAGGCGATCGATCTCACGCTTTTGAGGCCAGGTAGAAAATGAAGATTGGTCACGTGAAGATAGAAAAAGGGAGAGAGAGAGAGAGAGAAACGAGGAAGAAAAAAAGTGATGATAAAAAATAAAATAAAAAATTGTATATAAAAGTAAAATAATTATTTTATCATAAAAATTTTTTTACAACCGTTTTATAAAATTATTTCTTAAATACTTTTTTATTAATTTCAAATTTTTTTTTAATATTTTACAATCATCTCCTATTTTTGATTAAAATATAATTTATTTACTTTTACTTAAAGTGCCTTCTTCTACTCTTTTACAAGTATCCGCATACACCTTTTTAATCCATTTAGGAACAATAATAATATTAGTTAGGATACTTCATGCGAATATTAAAAAATAAAGGCCTATTTGGTTTAGCTATTTTCTATTTTTATTTTTAGTGAAAATAGAAAATAATAAAGAAAATATGTTTGGTAGGGTATTTTTTATTTTCATTTTCAGAAAACATTTCTTAAAATAGGTTAAAAATAGAAAATAACAAAAAGTAGTTTTTAGTGCTTTCTCTAAAATTAAAAACATAGTGGCAAACTCATAATTAAACTAATTTTCAATGTTTTTTTCTATTTTGCTTATTCTCTTTGCTACTATTCATCCATGTCTTTCAAATTGGTCCCAAATCGTCTTATTTTGTTTCAATGGCCAAAGAAAAACCAGTAAGGTGAGCTATGGGGTGGCTTGAGTTGGCAAGTGACACAAATAGAGGACTAGTAGTGGCAGTGGTGTGTGTGATGGAGAAATATGGGGCTTAGTCGATAAGGATGAAATTTGAAGAGTAGCAGAAGTGGGAGGAAGATCAGGTGAGCACAGAAAGCTGATATGAGATAAGTGCAGAGGGGAGGAAGGAGAATGAGGAATAGATTGGCACAAGTAGTGGTGGGGCACGTGCAAATGAAAAAGAGAGAAAGAAGAAGAAAAAGAAGAATAGAGAGTGAGAGAGAGAGTAGATAGAGAGTCAATCGACTAGGTCAAGTGGTGCTAAAGGTTAGTTGCCACTACAACGATTGACCATTATAGTAGCCATAGTGACGATTTGGAGGAAGCAATGGGTTTGGTCCCTCGTGTCTCAACAATTGCGATGGCCATGGCTAGGGTTTCAAGGGAGAAGATGACTGTGACTAGGTTACAAGGAGGGGAGAAGATGAATAGTGAAAAGTATTTTGCACTTTGGTCCCTCGTATCTTAGACACTATTCAAATTAGTCCCTTAATTCTTCAAAATTCAATTAAATCCCAAAAAATTCTAATTTATTTACTTAAATCTTAGAAAAAATCTTAAAACTCTGAATTTTTTCATTTTGGTCCTTATTTTCAAATTTATTGAAAATGAGTTAACCAAATATGTTTTCTTCATTTTCATTTTTTTAAAATAGAAACTTACAAATCTAACCAAACATATTTTCTAATTTTGAAAACTTTAAAATGAAAACTATTTTTAGAAAATAGAAATAAAAAATGGAACGAGAAAACATTTTCGCAAACCAAACAAGCCATAGAGTTCTGCTTCGTTGAAAACTTTTTTTTTTAGGAGTAAAGTTTTGCTTGGTTGAATTTTTATTTTCTTTTATACTTTCTTTGGTTAATTTTATGATTTTGGAATTTTATGATACTGCTTAAAAAAATGAACACTCGAAAAAGAAAAATTTAAAAGACCATCTGAATTTTGATTTCAAATGGGCGTACCATAAGAATTTTTTTTATTCCAAAATTAAAATGGTCACTATGAAAATTTGAGGGCTTTTTTATAATAAAATCAAAAAATAAATATATTATTATAAAAAGTGAAACTCAAAAGCACATTTTACACCATGCTATCAATCAAAGGCATGTTGGGTAAACTCTTCTAAAAGTGATTTTTTAAAAGTAATTTTCTTTTAGAAATAGAAGTGTTTTACTACTTTTTAACTATTTGGATGCATAAAATTAAAAAAATGTTTTTTATAAAATTTTCATAAAAGACTAATTATATTTACTTTTTTTAAATGCAAGAGATATTATTGTCCAAAAATATTGTTTTGATTTTATTAACTACTTTCTTTCTCTTCTATGCCAAGAAAGAGCTTGAAAAACCAATTCTACTAACTTCTCAAGAAAAGTAGAAAACTGATTTTTTTTGTGTCTGATTTTTTTAATTAATCCACACAAACACATGTTTTTTTTTTAACCAGAAGTGTTTTTTAACAAAAGGAAAAAAGATTTTTTTGGTTAAAAAAGTGTATCTTCTATCAATTAAAAATATAGTGAGTATTTTCCTTTATTTAATTTTTAATATCAGTAATTCTAAATTTATCATCGTTTTCGTTGTCTTACATAAATTGGCCATCTGTTTCTTATTGTAATTTGATTTCAGTCCCCATCTTTTCTAATATTCTGCAATTTAAGACAACAGTTCCAAAATTGTTCAATTGTGATCAATTCGGGGAGCAAGGCAATTGTCCAGTTTCTCATAATTAATAGCCTTTTAAGCAGAAAAAGGAAATCTTGCAATTCTTCCCACTTAAATTTTTTCCTGGAAATTTATAATAATAAAAGTTTTAAAACCAATCCAACCTCAAAATAAAGTTTTCCGGGAGCGCTGGCAACGTGCGAACCATTCGCCGTTTGTTTCTTCTGCCTCGTGCACATTGCACGTGGGTTCAAAACTCACGTGGCCTGGTTGTCTTCCCACGATATTGCCAGTCTTTGGGCCCTGAAAAATCTGCACGAAGGCCCAGCCCAAATCCATGGTCAAGATGGAAAAGAAAAGTGGGCTTTTTGAGCATTTAAATCATCTCCTTTTCATATAAGAATTAAAATATTCATTGCTCAAGTCTTAACCGTTCATGATTTTCACCAGTGATTTAGATATTTTGCTAACGTCAAATCATTTCTAAAACTTAAAATTTCTAAAAATGTGGAAATAACTTCGAGCTATCAATTTGTCATTGTCACCTTTGGGCCGGGGTGTGCTCTAAAACCAGTTGGATAGATGAATTAGGCTAAGGTAGATGCTGTTCAGATGTGGGCCTTGGGCTTTTCCAAATTTGGCTTGCCGCATACATTTCTGAGACGATGCCCATTGTAAACCATATACTACCTTCTAGAATCACCATCCGGAATATCCAAGCTTAGGGGAAAGCAACTGTAGTGGTGGCGGATTTTTGGTGCGTGTGAAAAGAACTTAACCTAGTTTGAAATATACCTTTTAAAAAAGTTGAGGTAAAAGTGGGTTTTAAAATAATTGCACATATGATCACCAAAAGATCCATGCACTGGAGGTTTCATTGTCATTCTTATAGTTTCGAGAATTAAGTTGTTGATGTGCTAGTAATAGCATGTAGAAGTAAAACACGTTCACCAAATGAAGAGAGAGAGGAACAAATGTTCTAATTTCTTGGTCAACATGAACCTCACCACGGGTTAGACCTAAAAAATTGGAATTCCTCCCTCCCCACCCCAACCCCCCCCCCCCCCCAAAAAAAAAAAAAAAAAATCAAGGGACCTCGTGCACAAGGACTCTCTGAGATTTTCTACTCCTTAAAATACATAACTTAACTTTTTTGGGGATTTCAACTCCTAATGTAATCAATATATACAGCCAACTTAAAAATCTAGGGTCATGAACTTTATAATTTTAACATGAATTTAAAATAACATAGAATTTTTTAATAGGAGTAAGTCATTTTGAGTCATAAAAATGGAATTACCATAAAATTTATCATGTTAAATTATAAAATGTAATAACATTTATGACTTTCCTTGCCAAATGGAGGACCTGGCAATCAAAGACCTATTCTTTGGGGCATGCACTTCTTCTACAGGACTTGGATGTAACTCTGTATAAAAAATTTTGAAAGAAAAAAAAGAAGGGAAGAGAGAGAAAGAAAGAGAGGGAGAGGAGGATGTGTGGTCATCTCACACTCCATAGATATGGTCCCCTTTTGTGAAATTGGTTTTGCAAAAGTTCCATCACAGATGATATTATTCGGCCTCAAAATATTCCCAGTACACAATGGAGTACAGTGCTAGTTGAGGAATCATTTAATTCCAATTATTCCCCGGATAGCTATTCCGGATAGAGATATGATCCCCACAATCATTTTAATTCAACAATTTTTTTTTTAAAATTCTTTTACCCATATCTACACCTGGCGATGGTAATTAGACTTGAGTCTAAAGAGTACAGGAAGAAATTACCTTGGATGGGTTAGGGTAAAGGTACTATTAAATGGATTCAAATCCAAAATTAGATCTTGCATCTAAATAATCTAACATATAATATATAATATAATAATTTTAATTTTTTATACTATAATTTTTAATATTTAACATTTGTAAGATTAATACATTGCAGTAGATTTTCCTATTTCTAATAATATTTTCTATGAGATTATTTTATTTATTTTAGATATTTATAGGTTTTAAATTATGAAAATTATTTACAAAAGATTATAAATTTGGATCTATAGGTTTAGGTTTAGATAAATTGGTATTGCTAAACCCGGGTACATAGGAATTTAATTATAAACCGATACCAGTCTAGGTCCAACTCTAAGTAATTTAAGACATGTCGTAAACCTGTTCTATTGTTATATCTTTATGTGCTTTTGTATTAGGTAAAAAAAAAAAAGAAAAAATTATCCCATAAAATTTTTAAATAAAATTAAAAAAAATCTTGAAAACTTTTACGATATACCCAAAAAGCCCAACTAGTTTAAGGCTAAAAATGCTAGGCTTTTGATTTACCATAATTTCAGGATGACGTTTTTTGCATGGTAAAATTGGAGTGAAAGGGAAGTGGAATATTGTGGGTGAAGGCCGAAAGCACTTGTATATATTCCAAACGAGATAATTCTTTTCTTCAGTTTTCTGCCTAATGCACCATTAATTCAAACACGGAGGATTTATGTACCGAATTTATTCCTTGTTTGGCCGACTACTTTTCATCTTCCCCAAATAAATAAGCATATTCACCTCTGCTACTTTCTTCTGAAATTCCTCTACATATTCACGCTATTATGTTTTATTTACATGCATGCATGCATGCATGCATTAATTTCTGCATTACCCCTTTATTTCTCATCACTTCTTATTCTTTATTTAAAAATATATATAATTTCTCACCTGAAATTGCAAAATCATTCCATGTGTTGAGTATTTGCAATAAAAAGTAATTTTTTATATAAATAAAACTCTATAAATAAAAAATTAAAAATTTAAAAAATGTATTATCAAGTACTCTTCTCAAGGGAGAAGTCAGCTTTCTTACAATTTTTTATCTGTAATTGTTTAAAAATATGTTATAAATCTAAATTAAGGGAAAAATCCATAAATTTTAAAATAATTCTCACAATTATTTTACTATTTAAATTAAATTTTAAATTAGTTGTATTTGTCGTATGTATGACATATTTTTAGTAAAAATAAATTTTTAAAAAATATTTCGTAATAAAACAATTTAAAAACTAAAAAATTAGAATACAAAAATTTTAATCCCTAATAAAAATTTAAAAATAAAAAAACATTTTACTAAAACAACTTTGCTTGAGGTGACATCAATGATTATTATATACTAATTTTTAACCATTTGTACTTTTGTATAATAATTAATATAAATATACTATTAAATTATTACATAATATCTAACCTTGGCTTAGCTAGCAGCCTTTGAGGACTTTTCGCGTCTTCGAATTTGTAGGGGCTCCCCAGGCACCATGATGAGTCATGCCCACGTGCTCATGACGTCATAATGCATTCACTTGCACGTGCTCTAGACATAATTATACACCCGTTACTAGTTTGGCTCAAATGAAACTCTTTTTTTTTTTTGCCCCCGACCATTTTTGGTGGATAGAATGGAAAATTATCTGTTGGGCTTTTGATTTTAACTTTCTAAAATAAATTAATAAAAATGTCTCTATAACTGATAATATATGTCTGCTGTAATGACCCGAGACTACTGGCCCTAACAACTTGTTGAGCCTGAACCACTGGCCCAAAATGCTTAAACCCAAGTTGTTCAGTAGTAGCCTCTAGTCTCTAATAAGCCCAGGATCTCTCCCGTGTTTTGTCGATATGGGATTTGTCTAAGGGTGTCACACACACTCACCCCCATTTGGGGTGTCACATACACCCCCCTTTTGGGACTCAGCGTTCTCGCTGAGGTTTGCCCCACCATCGTTCAAGGTTGCACACAGAGTGGCTCTGATACCATTTGTAACTACCCGAGACTATTGGCCCTAGCAACTTGTTGAGTCTGAACCACTGGCCTAAAATGCTTAAGTCCAAGTTGTTCAGTAGTAGCCTCTAATCTCTAATAAGCCCAGGATCTCTCCCGTGTTTTGTCGATGTGGGATTTGCTTAAGGGTGTCACACACACTCACCCCCCTTTGGGGTGTCACATCTGCAATTAATTAATATAGATCGTTTATAAAAATATGTATTTTATCATATTTTTTAAAAAAATTATATATAAAAATATTATTCAAATATGATTTACGTTTTTATTAATTAAAACATTATTAAGAGATTATTTAGTAATTTATTTTTTAAAATTTACATATTTATTTTTTGACTTTTTAAATTGAGTTTTTAATTTTTATTTTAAAATTTTAAAATTTTTTAATGATATCAAATTAAAGAAGCTGTCTACTTTTTGTTCACGAGGTTAGACCTTGACACCTCCTTTTAAGCACCAGATATTAACTTTCAATGTTAATTTTGTAATATTCACATTTTCAAACAATTTTTTTTTTTAAAATTAATAAACAAAAAGTGACATTTTCTTTTCCCTAATCAAAATTTTTAATTTTTATATTTTAAAATTTCAAACCCATGAATGAAATTTGATTTAAACTGCTTTCTGTGAAAGTGACTTCAAACCCTGAACCAAACACTACCTTACTGTATTATATGATTGTATGATTGGCGATGGGGGGGCCCTGGTTGCCTAACTTTGTGCCACAGACAGAGCCGGCAAGCCTCCAACTAAACTTGCCCCTACCCCAACTACCAGGTCAAATTTTGACTATGCTCCACCCCTCTCATTTCTTTAAAGTGGGCCCCGACCCACACACACACACACACATATATATATATTTTCGTTGAAAAATTATTTTGTTAATTTTTGATTTATTTAAAAATTTTGGGATTTTTTATTTGTACCTTAAAAAATTACAGGGAAATATGAAAAGTTCTAAAAATAAGATATTTTAACAATTCTTTCTTTATACGTGTTTTATTCGGATTTTCAAAACTAAAAAATTAAAAAAAGTATCAAAAAAATAATAAAAATGATTTTTATAATTTTTTCTCATACATTTTAATTTTTTAATTTAATTTTGAAAATAAAAAATAAAAAAAATACGTAGATAAACACGTATTCTCTCTGTGTGGACGTGGAGCTGGAAGACACGGTGGGCCCCGGGACCTTTCTGCGCTTTCTTTTTCTTTTTTCTGGTACGACCTTTCTCTGCTTTTAAACGCAAGCATGATGCCTCCGTCTGAAAGTCATCTTATGATCCCAACTAACTAAAGTCTTGTTTGGAGAGAGAGAGAGAGAGAGTGGGGCATGCTACAAAAGCTCTGTTTGCTTTAACAAAAGTCGGTGCTTTGATGATGCCTCCTCCCTCCTCCCTCCTCCCCCCTTGAAAATTTCAAACCCACAAACACATTTCCCTGACTTGGACTCCTGTCCTCTCCGTCTAACACCCATTACCATTTTTGCCATCAAACTAGAAAAACTAAAGGCATGTTTGGTTTGCTTGTTTTTTATTTTTATTTTTATTTTTAATAAAAGCAGAAAAGAAGATTGAAAATACTTTTAGTTTTCATATTTTCTATTTTTATTAAAAATATTTATTGAAAAATGAGCTGAAAATGGAAATTAAAAAATTATTTTAAATTTTTTTTAAAAAATTTGAAAATATAACATACGTATTAAAAATGTGAAACTATTTTTTAAAGATAGGAAACACTAAAACCAACACAAACCAAATGTTCCTCAAATTTGGAAACCTGAATATAAAAACCATGTTTAAAAAATGAAAACAGGAAATGAAAATAGAAAATATTTTCTAAAACCAAACAGGCCCTGGCTCCTCAGATTTTATGGGAATTAAATATTTTCATCCTGAATTCCATATATATTTTAAATATTAATTTATTTTCTTATAATTATTGAATTAAATTATTAAATATTATTTTTTTGTAAATAATAAAAAATGAAAATTAAATTTTTTAAATATAAAATTGTTTGTGCCAAACACCACCTGGTCATCTTGGCCTCTCTCCATACAGGTATGAACGGACCGGGTTTGATTGGCAATAATTGCACTTTAATAATGTGAAAATCACATGGAACACCTTGGCCGACGACCAGGCTCTCCGTTTCAGGCATCATTGTCATGACCGCCTTTCGTGAACAGCCGGTTGAAACTTTTCAAAGTTATTTTTGATTTCCTTTCCTTAACTCAATTATGGGGCCGGTAAACAGGATATTGTTCACACGTGCTGGGAATTTTTTTTCTCTTGTTTTTCTTATAAATAGTTTTTTAGTTCACTATTTTCTTTTGTCATATTTGTGGATTTTTCAACGTTAGAATATCTGCTTCTAAACATTCTCCGCTTAGTGCCTGTTTGGGGAGGCAGAAAATAGCAGTTTTCTACTCTTAACAACAAATAAATGCTTTTATTTGTTTGAGCTGCTTGTTTTTGAGTTATTTTTCTTTAAAATTTAATGGAAAATAACCAGAAATAAAAACAGTAAGAAAAATATTTTTTATAACTAATAATATATTTGTAAATAATCTAAAATGTTGCTGGACAACTCCACGGGTAATATTTTATTTAAATTCCCATATCATTTTTAATAAATTAGAAAAGAGATTGTGAATAATTAAGTAAAATTTTTTATTAACTTATGTGAAGGAAATTATACAATTTATATAAAGTTAATTATATAAATTATTAATATTTTTATTTTTTATATTAATAATTATGAAATTATATTTATAACTCAAAACTCTGTTCAATTACTATATATATATATATATATATTATTTTTTAAAGAAATAGGCAATTTAAATATTTTAATATAATAAACTATTTTACCAAATAATCATTTATTAACTTTTATTATTTTTAGTAAAAAGTTTGAATATTCCCAGCTTCTATATTTTCAACATTTATTTAATTATTATTATTTTTTAATACTTTTTCACAAACAATAACTCTTGCAAATGGACTCTTTAAATTCCTGTTAAAACTTTTTAAAAAATTTTAAACCAAACACGTCCCTGGGTTTGGCCTACCCAAGATACTCCCGATTAGTTCCTTGTCTTTGACTGGAGTAAACGCCGTTATCAAAATCAGACTTTTCGGCCCCAAAATCCTGACAAAATTCTTGCAACATGATCCACGGAACGAGAAAAAGGCCACAAAAATCCAAGCGAGTGATGAATTCAGTCTTTGAAATGGCTTATGACAATCCTGCAAGCAACGCAAAAGGGCTTAGTGACTTGAGATATTTTCGTTGTCTGAGGTAGATTGCGCCGTTGACTAAGAAGAACAAAAAATAAAAAAAGCAGGGAAAAAGCTCAAGTGACTTCTATCTAGATATGGCTTGCGAGAGAAGCAGCTTTTGCTAATGCTTTTCACGATTGGAGCCGTGTCAGACACCATATTAAATGTATCATCACTTGGTCTTGTGCTGTCCACCTCTTGGTGGACAGTACCACACCCTCTTTCCCAAATAATACGTTATTTTTCTGAACAAAATTTTGTGTTCTGCGAAATCAATTCTTCGAGTATTTTAATATTTTCTTAATTGAACTTTTGGGTTTCTGAAGAAGCGAAATTTCTATTAATTTATTTACGAATAGATGCTGTAAAAAAGTATAAACTAAAGTTCCAATCAGAATAGTTAAAGAAGAAAAGGGAATAAAATTACCCAAAATGTAAAAGTTGGAATAGTCCCAGAAAGTAAAAGACTTGTATGGAACAGCAATCCTCTTTAATTTTTGTGGGTTTTTTTTTTTAAATAT
Organism: Thlaspi arvense; assembly: GCA_911865555.2. Classification (NCBI taxonomy): domain Eukaryota; kingdom Viridiplantae; phylum Streptophyta; class Magnoliopsida; order Brassicales; family Brassicaceae; genus Thlaspi; species Thlaspi arvense. The sequence continues at coordinate 73,642 of CAJVSB020000906.1, read as the reverse complement.
GAAATAAATATTAAATTTTTAAAGAAAAAAGATAAAATGAATAAAATAAAAGACCAATAAGAGAGGCAGCTGCCGTCGGCTGGCCGCGGAGGCGGAAAAGGGGTAACGAGGGGGCGCAGCAAACACGGCGGAGAAACCTGATAACCTTATCCCCACCAACAACAAACGGAGAAGATGAAAATTCTCCTCCCCTCGTCTCCTCCATCATTGCCAACTTCTACGCTCCAAAATCATCAATCCCCCACGGAATCAATGCCCACCATACAAAATCATTTGTGGGTCCCCTGTCCAACACCCTCTTATCTATCGAACAAAATTAAATTATAGTAAGATTAAAAAATAGACATTCTCTTTGCCATCTCACTTTAATTTTAAAAAAAATATTTTAAACTTTTTTATTTTCTATAAAATGGTCTCATTTTTTTAAATTTTTTATGAATTAATTTCGCTTTAATAGAAGGATATAATAAATTATTTAATAAAATAATAAGAATTGCCGTGAAACACTGAGACTGTTCTTTCTCCTTCTAGCAAAATCTTCGCATGGGGCCACGTGTCCAACTGCTTTCATATTTGGCAATGGGTGGACCATAGATGGGGGCATTTATGAATGGCTTGGTTCGATGGATAAGGGTGCCAATGGTTTTCCATTGGTTCCTTTCTTTTCACTTTCGTTTTCATGTGTGAACGAGATTTGGAGGGTTTGGTTAACTTTAAGAAAGGTTTAATCAGTTTAACAATTTAATTAGTGGACTTCTAATTATTCCCAATCATCTTAATAAAGTGGAAGATTATTTCTATTTAAAAAAATTTTTGACAAAGAATTGTTTGAATTCTCTCAACTGTGTCAAAGTCAATGTCTATCAGCAGGCTATCTTTTGGGTTACGTGGCCACGTGGGGACAAAACAGAGGGACAATCATCCCAATTTGAAGCCAATTATATACTTTATTTAATTATATGCTAACCCTAGAGTTCATGCTATATAATTATAATATAAGACTATGTCATATTAAAACTAAACAGTGCATGAAATTGCATGCCACGGTGGCAAAATCTTGGACAACAAGCATTTAAAAACTCAAAGGATTGGTCTTTTCTTTTCTTTTCTTTCCTTTTTCTTTTATTAGGGAGGATTGGTAAAGTTGGCCAGAGAGGATAGATGGGAATCAAGTAATGTGTTAGTCATCTAATTGGAGGAATAAAAATGCTCATGCATTGCTGCAATAAAAGTATTTTATTTCTCAATTTACAATTAATTGGTTGAATTGAATTCAGCCTACACAAGTTTCTGCCGGATGAACTCAATTGGGTGGCTGTTTACTTGGTTTATAACTTAGACTTTTTAATGGATTAGATTTTAATTATTTAAATTTAATCCGAATTTTAGAATTTAAATTTAATTAAAATGTTTGACAGATTAAATCTGATTATAAATATCAGTAATTTAAAATTAATAGATTGAATATGAAATCAAGCAATCTAATTTGATGAAAATCTGAATTTGAATTTTAATAATATTTTTATTAAATTAATAATTTTATATATAATATTAATAAATTTAAATTTGTAAGGGTTAAATTTAAAATTTCAGAAAATTGAGAGACTAATATAATTGATGGAATAGAATTGAAGAATTTAACAGTGTTACTTTTTTGTGAGATCGAATTTTTTTATCAGATTTTGGATTATCTATTAGATTTAGATATTTTTTAACAGACACAGATTTTATAGAATCTCAAATTGAATTCAAATACAGAAATAGACAATCGAATTTTAATTCATATTTGTATATTTGATTCAAATCTAATCCATTTATAACCATATTATAACTCCTGTTAATTACTTTTATTTTTGTTTTTGAAAACAAATAATAATATTAATAGTAAATACAAATTTATTTTTCCTAGTTTTTCTTGATGCATCTGATTCTTGTAATGGGAAAAAAAAAAAAAAAAAAAAAAAAAGATAGCGGAAGAAACTGCAAGGAAATTTCTGGGAGTACAATAGAAGAAAATCTCGAAGTGGTGTGTTTATTTTTAAATAATTTTTTGATGGGGATGTATCTTAAACAAGAAGTTTGGATTAAATACGCTCCCCCACCTTCCGAGTTGTCAGCTTGTGTCATGGTGCCTACCTCCACCCATGGCCAGACAAGATTACCATTACAAGACTTTTCTTCCACACCCAGTAGGAAACCCATTTGAATTTCTTCTCTCTCCCTTTTTAAAGAGAGACTTTGTAATATTAAATGGGTATACCAATCGTCAACTTTTGAGCCATCTTCCTGACTTCAACAACTTATAAAATAAGCTCACAATCATGCCATGACGAACTATGAGTTTGTGGAAATAAGCTCCTCCACACTTTCCTGACTTTTGATAAGTCGGCCTTCTGGCATGCGGGTCCTTCACTGTCATAGCGGGAACCAAACAATTCCTACGAATCGGATTACCCATGTCTATACCCAAAACCCTAGCCACGTAATTCAATCAGTATGAATTAAGGAAGAAGAATATGTATAAATTGGTTAATAATTTAGACTTAGCAATGAATGATTGGTGACCTAACTTCTTAACAGCATAGCCGACAATGCATTATTGAATGTGTCTAAAGATGCACAGAATAGTAGGTCCCAAGAACAGTCTCTTTCAACTTTCTAGTTAAGCAAAGATCCGGATTCTTGTTGATGAATCATATTCTGGCACCATTATGATCTCCTTTGAAACTCCCATGGCGTGTCTTTTACCTTTTTTTTTTTTTTTTTAACTTTCTCCCACCCCATTTCCCTCCCCTCCACACAATGCCAAGGAGGCCCATTATTCATCAAATAATTCCACTCGTTGCCCATCTCTCTCCTCTTCCCATCTTCTTGCTGGAAATTTCTCGCCGCCGTCACCTCTACAATTTGGAAAAAATACCGACCGATGATTTGATAATTTTAATTATTTAAAGAATTAAAATGTAAAATATTTTTATTTAATGTTAAAAAAATTATCTAATTAAAAATATTTTAGTTTTTTAAAATATTTCTATTATTATATATTTATAATAAATTTTACAAGTATGAATTTGTATATTTATAAATATAAATATGTATAATTACAAACATGTATTTTTATAGTTAATAATATTATACAATTCATATTTCTAATTACACAAATATGTGTTTATAAATATATAAATTTATTTTTGTAAATATATAAATACATACTTAAAACAGTAATTACATGATTTCTAATTAAACATATGCATATTTTTAATTACACAGATTTATATTTGTAAATATACATATACATACTTGTAATAGTTATTATAAGATTTATAATTATACATATACATACTTGTAATTATACATAATTCATACTTGTAATTACATAGATATATACTTGTAACAATTATTATATAAACATGTAATAATAATGGTATTTTGTAAATGTAACAAACCCTTAATTGGGTAATTTTTTTCTTATAACCTCGAATGAAAATATTTTTTGTTTTGACCCTCCAGGTCGTTAATTTTCCCAAGCTATAAATTTCTCTAAAATTTATTTTGGAATGGAATGTGATTAGCTTTATTTGGATTACGATTTAAGTTAGAAATTTCAAATTCAAAATCCAAAAATCTTAAATCTTATTTATCAAATTTTAAACTAAAATTTTGTCAGCATAGAAATAGCCAAAAAAATAAGGAATGATCAATGTAGAATCATATAATGGCCACGTGAGAAAAATAAACAAATTGTAAACAAATATGTTATTTTGCTTCTCTTTATTTTATTTAATGTTGTTTGACCACCTTTAATAGTGTTAGTCTCTGAAAATAAATATCAATGATACAATATATAATTTATGAGATAAAACAGAGTAAAGAAGGAAATTTAAGTATACAAAATTATTTTTTGGCAGGTGAAAAAAATTCTTTAAAATCTAACAAAACCGGCGAATTAATTGATGTCTTATCAAGATTGTAACTTTCTAACTTTGAAAATTGAATGCATACATTTGAAAAGTCAGTATACGAAAGACTCTTTAAACCTAATGAAATCGGTAAATTGATTAAAACAAGGAAGGAGTAGGACACGAATTCCAGTCTCATGGTCAATCAAATAAGAAAGAAACATAGCTCTTGAGTGGTTTGAGAAAAACAATTCTCAAGTTCATGATGATCCACGTTTGACACCCATTTCATGTTTAAATTAAAAGGGGCTTATTTGTGCAAGGAAGGATTAAAAAATCGTTTTATTGCTGGTGTGACATAAGAAGAACAGGGGAAAGTCGGCCAATAATTGAAATCATGTTTGCAAAGTAAACCCAGATACCCAAAGAATCAAGGAAAATGGAGAAAAGGAAAAATGTGGGTAGTGGTAGTAACAGTAGAGTTTGGCAGGTTAATGGGTGGCGAGAGTCGGAGGAAAAAGTATCTCGATGTGTCTCCCATTGCCATGTGAATCCACGTATTCTCTCTCCCCTACTACGATTCTTGTCATTTTATGTTTCTAGGGCTTATTTGTTTGTTAATCCAGTAAAAAATGAAAAATCAAATAGATAAATATATAAAACTATACCAGAGAGAAGACCCTGTTTCCTTGTTTGTTTTTATATGATGGAGGAAAACAGTAGTGGGGGCACAAATGGTCAACCTATGAAGAGAGAGAGGGAGAGACTTTCTCCCATCCCCACCCATATATTCGTTCCCCTACTCATTCCTTTGATTAATAATCCTACGCAGCCACCCACCCACCCACCAACAAGAAAAAAAGTTCTCTGTTCATTTTTCTCCCCTTCTTATTCCTCTCATTCCCCTCCAAATCTTGCATATTTTTCAGCAATTTCTCGCGTTCACATACATGGGTCTTGATGATTTTCGCAGCACAGGTCTCGTTCTGGGTCTGGGCTTCTCATCGTCGCCGGAGAAGTCACAGAACAAGCCGCCGCCGGCGGCCAGAGTTTTTGAGCCGTCGTTGACTCTGGGCCTCTGTGCGGGGACTTATCAGCAAAATCAGGGTTCGAAAGGGAGTGAATTGAATAAGGGAAATGTTATTGACGCCTCTGATTTGCTTTACCGTCAAGATAGTGGTGCTTCTTCGTTTTCTAACGCTAGCGTGAAGAGAGAGAGAGAACACGGGAGTGAAGATGGTGAAACAGAGAGGGTTTCGCCCAGAGTGAGCGATGAAGACGACGATGGGACTAACGCTAGGAAGAAACTTAGGCTGAATAAAGATCAATCCGCTCTTCTAGAGGAAAGCTTCAAGCAACATAGCACGCTCAATCCTGTAATGATCTTTACAAACATGGCTTTATTTTCTCCCATTCTTCGCTTTAAAGAGAAAAAATTTGATGATTTTTCTTCGATTCACAGAAGCAAAAGCTGGAGCTGGCTAGGAAGTTGAATCTGCGACCCAGACAGGTTGAAGTTTGGTTCCAGAATCGCCGAGCTAGGTTCGTTTTCTCAAGTTTCAAGACTCTCAAACCCATCTGGACATTACTTTATGGATAAATATCCATTAGTCCGGCCGGCTCGAGTTCTTTCTTCTTTTCTTTTACTGTTTATCATTTTTATCAATATTTCAGAAAGTTACTCTGGTACGAGTTTCATGGATTCATATATCAAAAAACACCCTATTTGATTTTATGTCAGTTTTCTGTTACTTGGTCAACTCAATAATTTGTTAAAACTGCTGATTTAGATGTGTTTTCGAAAACTATTTCTCAAAAAATGAAACATGTAAAATAATTGCTTTCAAAATTTTCAGAAATTATTATCGTCCAGAATAAGAAAAGGAAAAAAGCGAAGATCGACTTCAACATTTACTGAAAATGTCGAGATGTTTGTGCCTATGTTTTCCGTAGTCCCCTGGTTTCTCGTGGTCATGGCTTCGATATTACAGCTTATTATTTTAAGAATGTTAAGGACGAAGAGAGCCGCATGCACGAATATGATTTTCTCTGTACGTGAAAATCTGAGGGAGTTAACGGTTATTTTTACAGGACGAAGCTGAAGCAAACAGAGGTGGACTGCGAGTTCTTGAAGAAATGCTGCGAAACGCTAACGGACGAGAACAGAAGGTTACAGAAGGAGCTACAGGAACTGAAAGCTTTAAAACTAGCACAACCCTTCTACATGCAGTTGCCGGCGGCGACCCTTACCATGTGTCCATCCTGCGAGAGGATCGGCGGCGCCGGCGGAAGTAACACAGCCGGAGACAATGGCTCCAAATTCGCGATGACCCAGAAGCCTCACTTCTTCAATCCCTTCACAAACCCATCGGCGGCTTGCTAGGAGCTCGGGATAGTATTTTAATTAGTGAAAATATTAGAGCCATCAGACCTCCTATCCTGTTTTTATTAGCTTCGGGTTATGAATTGAAGAAAAAAACTGAAGAAGAACATAGTATAGTTGAGTTCATAGGAAAATAGGAATCAATTACTAATCTTCTCTCTCATTACCCTTGTAAATTATTAATGAATTATATAATTATATATATATGTGCAGGGATTATTAAAATTTTTTGGTTTAATGTTAATTTTATCAGATTAACTCTTAGAATAATTAATTTTTTTATTAATTTGGGAGTGAATTAACATAACACGCTAGAGAAAATCCTGGAAACGAAAACGATGCCTAATATCTGATGCCTTAACTTTTAGGGGACGTGTGGGCCACCCCCCACGTGACGTCCCCATGCGAACTCGTCTAGCCCTCGGTCCTGTTGGCGGGGCCCACCCAACCCCAACTTTCTCTAACTTCCTTCACCCTGATGCGGCCCGATCTCGCCCAATCAACGGCCCAGATTGACGGGGCTGGGAAGCGGACCATGTAGGCTACAATTGCTTTGGAGACACGCAATCATGATTGGGCGGTGGGCAAAGTTGTACTTTCCGAATCATGAGGGGGTGGGGCCTGGGGGGTGATCTTCAATTTCGGTCTCTTTTCTCTCTCTAGCCCAGTGTGAATTACACAACCGTTCGGAGAGCAGAGCGTTATACTGAGGGTAAAAGGGTAAATCTAATTCCCCCCACTATCATTCGCGGTCTTTGCCCATAATTGATGGCGTGGACGAACAAAATCATGGGAGGACTTTCCAGGAAGCTGCCTCGTCCTGCTTTGATGGTCTCATCATCATCATCAGCAGCATCATCAATGTCATCGCACCCTCCTTTTTGTTTCATTTTTGGCTTTCTTTAACTTTGATCAAATCAACATCATGTCATCATCACATGATTTATCATCATGTTGGATTTTCTTTTCGTACGTTAAAGTTGTGTATTATAATAATATATTAAATAATTGGCCCTCCTCTTTTTTAGATAAAAGTTTAATTATCTACAGAAAAGTGACCGATTATACAAAAAGTCATACAACTTACATTTTTTTTTTGAAAAAAGAATGTGTTTGTATAGCTTAGAAGTTCAAAAAATTATGCTAAATTATGTAGTCGGCTTATGCAAATATATATATATATATATATATAAACAATGTTAGAGATAGTTTAGAGATGAAATAAAAATTTGAGAGTTATAAATTAAGATTATGTATTTAAAGGAGAGATATGGGATTTGATTTGATTGTTGCAAATTAGAGTTAACGTTATGTGTTAGGAGTATTTTGTTATTATTCAACATTTGGGTTTTAAATTGGGAGACTATCTATTTAAGTAGTATTGATTTGACTATTTTGACTTGAATTTCAAGAGACTATATTCTTAAATCATATTATAAGACATTAATTTTTATTTATTTATTTATTTATTTTATTCACCAGATGATTCCAACTGTAAAAAAAAACCTAAATTATTTTTACTAATTGTTAAATTTTTTATAGGATTTTTTTAAAAAAAATTATTAAGGAATGATAACTTTAAAATTTTTAATGGTTAAGACCATGTTTGGTGATGTTGCCTATTTTGCTTTTCTATTTTTATGAAAATGAAAATAAGATTCTATTTTGTTTTTGTAAAAATAGAAACGGAAACATATTTGACAAATTTTCATTTGATGCAAATTTTGCAACAATACCTACCAAAAAAAATAAATTAATAATAAAAAAGCCAATAAAAGTATAAAAAGCCAGACTTTTGAAACCAAATAACGTAATTGAAATTTTAATTATATGAACTTTTTATTATAATTTGAATTTGTGAGAAGTTGATATCATATTGACATCACATCACATGTGAAAGCAGAATTATAAACTGAAATTATTCTTTTGTATTCTCATATTTGTACAGCATATAAATAAAATAACAAAATAATCCTCAACAAGTAGACGTTGGACACCCATCTTCTTTTCCATATAGGCGTGATTAACTTGTATGTGTTTGTTAGTGGTAATTCAGCTTTCGTGCACTCCCACGACACCAAACAATATTAAAAGGGAACGAAGACGACACTTGTGCTGTGCTAGCCGAATGGTCGGCCTGTCGCCTAGTAGGTTTATGGATAACGTGGCAACATTTGGGATAAGATTACGTTTTGGATTTTGTTAATATATTTTTGTCTTGATTAATTTCCATTTTTTAATCTCATGATCGAAAGCAACTGTGGTCCATTTATTAACCCTATATATAATATTATATTTATATGAGGTGGATGTTAAATGGGTTTCTGATTAATTAAGTTTTGATTTGTACAAATCAAGAAAGTAGACATATCAATCAACTAAATTATTTTATAATTAATTAATTAATTAATTGCCACCTTTCTACACCTCAGCATTTATACTTGCGTGGAAATAGCCATGCCAAACCTAACATCAACGTAAAATTTATTATATTTGATCATTCCATGTCTCTCTGTAATTGGGAAGTCAAACTCTAAATTAATTTGATTAATGGGCATATTTACCAATAATATATAATTTATAGCTTTTAATTGAGGCGGCCACCAAAATTGTCAACATATTAATTCTTAAGTTGGTCACGGGTTAGGATCCTCTCAACTTCCTGATTGAAATTGAAGATGTCTAATTTGTTCTTGAAGATGTCTTGATTGAGAGAGAGAAAGAGAAGGGTGGCTCGTGTTCAATTTTGCTGTTTGATTATAATAATATGAACCATTTTGGTCTTTATTTTTGTGCTTTATCATTACCAAACAGTACTTTTTAAGCTGAAGATTTTTTTTTTTAAACGTAAAGTTTTTCTTATATTTTTATTAAAGTTCTAAGAACCTAATTAAACTACTCACATACTAAAGAGTAGTGGGATTCACTGTCACGTCAGAGATAAATATAAATCAAACTCTCACTTTGAGAAATTAAAAAAAAAAAATTTATGTCATAACAAAGAAGGGTATAACAAAAGTACAAACTAGATGCCCATAATTAAACTCAGCCGGGTGCCACGAGAGCTGGGGAACATTAAAAGAAAATTAGAAACATTATTAAGCCCAACGATTCGGTAAAAGTAATGATTAAGAGAGTTAAAATGTAAAATATTTCTATTTAAAATGAGAAAAAAATTATCAATTTAAGAATATTTGTATTTCCCAAATTCTCTTATTATTATAGTATAAATTTGTATAATTATAAGTATAAAGAAATATGCATGTATATAGTTATTTAAGGGCTTTTTGTTTACACAAATACATACTTGTAATTATATAAATTTATACTTGTAATAATTGTAGTAACAAGAGTATTATAAGGATGAAAACATACTTAACATTCACATTTTTATTCGATCTCAAATAAAAATATATTAAATTTTAACCTTTTAAATGATTAAAAAGCAAGTAATTTTTCTAAAAAAAAATATGAGATTATTAATCACTTTATTTTTTGCAAAGTACTCTTGAGCCGACTCTAGCTAAACCCTAAACCCTAGCCCACTAAATTGGAAATTCTAAACTTTGCTCTTGAGTAATTTTTGGCTTTTGTAGCGTTCATCATTGATTGTACAATAATAAACAGGTTTGATTCCTTCAACTCAATTATTATCTTCGAGATGGAGCCATGCAACCGTTCACACCTTTTCAATATTGTAATTATGTTCAAGATGAAGCCATGCACGGTATTATAATATATTTTAGATGGGCTACGACGAAATGACATATATATGTGTGTGTGTGTGTGTGTGTGTGTGTGTGTGTGTGTGTAACCCTAGTAGGTCGGTAGAAGAGAAATGCACAAGCTACAAGCAACAAGGGGAATCAATTCGAACCACTGAACCGTCCACCCTGTGAGCTCTGCGACTGTGGTTTTCCCACGTGGACTATCTTACAGCGTGGAAGAGTAGGCAGTAGACAAGTAGCTCAAAGCATAGCCGGTATCACGCGTCTCATCCAAACAGGTGAAGGATGTTTGGTTTTGTGGGTCTTACGCAAATATGAAATAAAAAAAGAATTAAATTTAATTTTTTTAATGTTTGATTCGTTATAAAACGTATTTTCTCTGATAACTTTGTATTTATCTTTATGGAAACTTCGTCTATCTAGCTCGAAACAGTGCTAACCACAGCTCCCAGTGAGCTGACCTCCTTGCGGGTGACCAAACAGAGATTCACTTGTTTTCAAAAAATTTTGCTGTGCCATGTCTTCTACCAAGGGTATACCGCAATTATGTAGTCATTTTAATTAATCCAACGCCATACTACCGCAGATCCCTTAGATTTTTAATTAAATATGTTTTGAATTCAATCTAAATTTTTAGATTTAAATTTTATTTAAATATTCAATAAATTAGATTTAATTATAAATATCTATAATTTGAAATAAATAAATTTAAAATAGAATTAAGTGACGTGATCTATTAAATATCTGAATCTAAATTTAAATAATATGTTTATTAAATTAATAATCTTATATATAATATTAATAAATTTAAAATTATAAAAATTAAATTTAAAAATTTAAAAAATTAAGAGAATAATATAATTAATAAAAATTATTTATTGAGTTTAAATATAATTTAATATATATAAAATTTATATAATTTTAAATATAAATATAATTAATCAAATTTTATCTGATTTTATTCTATTTATAACTTTATTTGTGCTCTATCAAGACAAAAAGTGCTCTGACTTTCGTCAGGTGAAGTAACGAATGAATATGCCGAACGATGAGCCCGGATTCCGTAGTGTATTTTTCCTCCAAATGTTTAAGCCCACGGTGCAGGGAGCCTAAATCATCTACAATCAATGGGCTGGCTTGAGCCTTTATATTTGCCCAATTGAGAGAGCGTTTATGCACCGAGAGTATCCATCTCCAAGTCCAAGAGGTCCTTCTCCACCAAACACAACCCCCCCCCCCCCCCCCCCCCAACAAAAAAAAAAAAGAAAATATTTTTAAAAGTTTAGTAAAATTTTGAACGTAAACATAAAGTTATTTGAATCGTATCGTATTTATGTCAAATAGATTTGTAAGTAATTTAAAATTATATTTGTACATATTATGTTGATTTTGTTAAAAAATTTAAAATTGTAATTACATATGCAAGAGAGACAAGGGAAAAATACAAAACTTTATGGGATTCAGTATAACTAATCTATATTTAAGAAAAATAATAATACTATTATAATATATAACTCTATTTATAAATAAATATGTCATAAGTGTATTTATAAATATTTAGAAAACTATGATAAACTCTTCATTTATAATTATTCTAATTTATAAGTTTTAAAGATAAGATCTAAAAATATTTATAAAACAGATAATATTTTTTTAATAAATTTATCCTAACCCAGATTACTATCCCACTGAAGCAAATTAATATAATAAAATTGTCCCACAGCTTTTCCTGCAATTCACGCTGTATACTTCCCAAAAAATAAAAAATCCTTTCATGTTGCTCTTCATGCAAGTTATATATAAATGCAAGTATGACCGAGTCCAGGTGAAGTCTTCCAAAGGCCAACTAGAGAGCCGAGAAACCAGAAGCAGCTTCTCCTTCTCTTGTTTAAGAGACCCCGCCTTCACGGTTTCTGCTGGGTTCTTTGAATTATTGCTGATTGTTGCACTCAAACTTTAAGTTCAATGCTCGAAGGTTTGCATGGGGTGGTGAAAGTGGGTGCTATGAAGCTGCTGCTGCCGCTGCTGAGTCTTCTGATTCTTGCAAGTTTTGATCTCGCTTGGGGAATTTTCAACTGCACCAACACAACAGGCAGTTCTAGTTTGGGATGTGGGGCTTCCGGCAACGTTGTGGAAGAAAAGAGAGGCGTCCCAACAGGTGCTAATCCTCTGCATAACAGGTAGGGGGGCGGGGGAGATACAGAATCACAGGTGGATGAGAAACAAAATTGTCATACTTTTATTTTCAGTAAATTGCACATCTGGTTTCCTTAGTTTATAATCTGAGCTTCGTTTCGGTTCTGTAGTTTCAAAATTGACAAATTTAGTCTCGAGATTCCTTTGTTTTTCCTTTCTTGATCTGTAGTCTCAAGATTCCAAAAGTATGCCAAATAAGGAAAGTAGTTAACAAGCTTTGTCTGTTCAGACAAATTAGGTTTTATCGATGGTGTTATCTAACTCCTAGTTTAACACACCTTCAAAATCACGAAAAGCGTCTATTGATCTGATCCGTTTGGTTGTGTTCAAACTAAAATCTTTGAGTGCAGAAAAATCGAAGTTTTTTTTTTTTTTTTTTTTTGTCCCAAAAACTAATTAATAATGACATCTATTGATCTACATTTGAAATCAGATAAGTTAGAATTGAGATAATAGGGATCAAAACCGAACTAGGTATACATTTTTTAAAGTTTTTATAAGTATTCTTATCTGTTTTACAATTTAAAACTAAGTACAAACTATGAACAAAAGTATAATTTATATTTCATTTTGTTTCTGCTTTCGTTTGTTTTCCTTCTAAGAAAACCATGTTCCCTTTGTTGTCGATGCTTGGATGTTGTAGCCAGCTTTTTGTTCTAACTGGGAACTTATTACTTTCTAACATATTAGAAATGGGTATATTTGCTTTTGGGTACAGGCGTTGTCCCCTGACACACATGGTATGCTTATAATTAAATATATTTAATTGAATATCCTCAAGCTAACTTAGGTGGCAATGGAGATTAGGGTTTTATCTTATTGTTTTTTACAGCAAAAGATAAACTTTATTATGCATGCGTGACATATATTTGCCATGGTCCATGCTTGGAGATAAGATTTTATATGCATTAATTTGATGCCAAAATCGGGAGTTGCCATTGGATGATTACTAGGGACTCTTCTATGCTTGTTTGTTTGAGCTTTTGGGGTTGTCGAGGTGTTTCCCTACATGTGTCTTTATTTGTTTGTCCTTTTTTCTTTGATTCTTTATTGTTTATCAATTTTCATTTCTTTAGGAATTGATTCTGTTATTAAAAATAAAAAAGTTACATTATTTTGAATGTTTAATTTTTTTAAAAAAAATTTACTTTAACTTAACTAACATAAGTTTTTTTTTTCAAAAAAGTTTTTACTATTTATTATTAATAAAAATCTCGTACAATAACTAAATATGACAATATTTTACATATAATTTCAAAAAAAAAAAATTGAACTCCTTGAGTTCAAATTTAGAAATAGTGTAACTATGTTGGGATTTATGATAAAATAAAAAATAAAAAATAAAAAAAATAATTGCTGATAATCCAAATTCCTCAACCTACATGAGGAAAAGCTATATCATCAACGTATGAAAATCTTAGTTTATGTGTCATTGATATTGTTTAATTTCTCAAACTATATAAAGACCAATGAGATGAGATCGGTGAACGCAACTGCCACCCCCCCCCCCCCCCCAAAAAAAAAAAAGAAAAAAAAAGAGTTCTTCTTTGTATTTTCTAGCATTATATATTTTTAGATAGTTTTTGAAATTTCTGAATATCTTGATTTGTCTAAAGATAAAAAAATTCATCGGAATTTCTGATAAAAAATTTAAAATAAATTCAATTTTTTATAGGACATAATTTTAGTTGCCATTTAATTGGCCTTTGAGAATAATGGAAGGGTTTTTTAATTGGGCTTTACTTAAGGGTGCGTTTGGACATTTACAAGATTTATTACTTATGAATAGATCAGATAATGTTTAAGTCAAGAAGAAAGTTATTCCGGTTATTTTTCTTTCTTCTTTTCTAGTCTACAAGTGGGACAGGAGAGGACATTAAAAAAACTGACTTGATGGCAAGGCCCATACTTTTATATTTTTTGGTTGAAGCTTTCGGCATCTAAAAACTTACTGGAATTCAATTAATCTAATTCCAATTATCTTATTACATATAAATAGTTCAGATAATAAGCCAAAAAGAAAGTTATTTTAGTTATTTTTCTTTCTTTTTTCTAGTTTACAAGTGAGATAGGAGAGGGAATTACAATATTTAACTTGATGGTCATGACCCATATTCTTTTTTTTTTTTAATAAAAATTGATGATATTAAAAAATTTGTTAAACTCTAACTAAACTACCTCGAATTAATGTATAAAATATGAATAATTCAGATAATTTTTACTTAATAACTTATACAGTAAGTGAAGAAGAAAGTTATCACGATTATCATTCTTGATGACCATGGCACATATTCTGCTCTTTCATGAGCTGACAACACCTGTCTATGCTTTGCACGAACGGCTGAACGTTTAATTGGCCATGGCCCATATTCTGCTCTTCCGTTGACCTGACATCACCTGTCTATACTTTGCACGAACGGCTGAACCTTTAATTGGAGGCCCTCCTACTTGTGAACGCCCTCAATAATGGCCGCCAAATGTGTTCAAATTCATTTTCTTATTTCACATTTGTATACCAAATAACTCTTTTTTTTATTTTTATTTTCATGCAATTAAAATTTTTTTGTTTAATTTCTAAATAATTTTGACAATACAAGAAATGGGACTTTTAGGGTGTGTTTGGTTTGACTATTTTCTCTTCCATTTTTCTATATAAATTAAAAATAGTGTTGAAAATCTGTTTGATAAGTCATTTTCTATTTTTATTTTTTGAAAATATTTTCTAAATTAAACTAAAAATAACAAAAAAAATTATTTTCAGTATTTTTTTACTGTCTGGCTTGTGACGATCCCTCTCACCTTGTAGCCTATGACGAACCCTCCTTAGAAAATAATGTTTAATATTTTCAGTCCCCCTCATGTTTATGGCAATTGCAAGTGAGAAGGTAATCAGGGGTTACAGACTAGGGGGATGATTGCATGGCTAGGGTTTAAGACGAGAGGGATGACGAACAATGCACGTATATTTTGCACTTTTGTCTCTCGTGTCTTGTACGTTGTTCAATTTACTCCTTTAATTCTTCCAATCTAAATTTAATTTCTAAAATTTTAAATTTTTTCACTTAAATCTCTACAAAAATAATAAAATTATAATTTTATTTAGTTGAGTTCTTTTTTCTAATTTATTAAAAATAGGTAAATTAAATATATTTTCTTTACTTTTATTTTTTGAAAACAGAAAACAAAAAATCAACCTAAACACGTTTTCTAAAATTTAAAAATCTAAAAATAAAGATTATTTTTAAAGAATAAAAATAAAAAATAAAAATAGAAAAAAAATTTTACAAACCAAACATCCCTTAATTTCTCTCCCATTTTTCTTGTCTTAGTCTGCCACTCAACCACAGACCAAAACTACAAAAAATAAAATAATCGAGAGGGCAAAACAAACAAAGGTCGGACATAAAATCCCCCAATCAAACACACGAAACAAATTACTTGACATTTATTTTATTCAACAGTAGAGATAAAACCCACAAACTTCATAGACAGACTTCTTAACTCATCCCTCCCTATAAGCTCCTTCAAACGCAACACACTACCGACGAGTTGGGTCGGCTAAGTTCAGTACCCCGCTACACATTCGGGCGGGACAACGGGGTATCTGGACCGGTCCGAGCAGTAATCGTAGATCATGTGGTTCATGCGCACCCACTTATACCGTTGGGCCTCCGCTGGACTAAGTTGCTGGTAGGCTTCACCCTCCCACCAATTGGAGGGGTTGGGAGCGCAGTTTCGGGGCCCCGGGACCTCGCAACCTTCGAGGTCGAAGTCCTTGTAGTAGGCGTTGAATGGGGCTTTGCTCCAGTCGATTTTTTCCAACCCGCCCCGAGTGGCCCAGTCGTCGGCTTCCCACAGAGTAGAGTAAACTCCCATAGGCTGGAACTTCGGGTAGGGGATTCCTTTCGGCTCGTTGTTTTTGTAAACCCTTATGGGTACTTGGTCCACGTAGAAGCTACAATACCGTTGTTATGAATTTAGACCGTGTTTGTTTGAACGGAGCAGCTTGATAAGACAGGTAAAAGACAAAGAACAATAATTATTAAAAATTTATTAAGCTTAAATAGTTCAGGTGATTGTTATGAAATAATATTTTTCCTAAAAAATTATAAATTAGTTTTCTGACAAAAAAGTTAGATTTGTTGAGAAAATGACATCTAAAATACCATTTCTAATACAATAAATTAAATTAAAATTACAAGGATGTAACCTAGGTTCTTTTGTTTGGCATTAAAAAATTCTCTAAATTTTGAAATTCATGATTTTTTTTTTTAATTTTTAAATTCTCATCTTTAAAATCTTAGGATTCTTTTGATAGGATGTTTAAAATAAAGTGATTCTACGAAAATTAAATTTAGAAAAAAAATAATTTTACATATATAGAGAGCATCAAATGTAAGTTTAAATAAAATAAATTTAAAAAAATGATTTTATAAAAATTATAAAAATATATTACAAATAAAATGACAAATTTAATCTTTTTTTTGGATCTCTCAAATTGTATTTTATTATAAATTTTAATTTTATTGTTTAGTATCCAAATTGGATATATCAAAGCCCCTTTGTAAAAGGGTTTAAAATAGGGGGGTTTAAACCCCATTAAATGGAGGGGCTTGGCCAAACAAGCTTCTCAATCTGGATATGCTTCTGATTTTTTTACTCGTAATTTCAGTCTTCTTCTTTTTTCTTTTTTTCATATTTCCAAATGATTTTAATTAGCTGAAAATTTGAAAACACATTTACTCTTGTTTTTAATGAAGATTGTACTCTGGTCAGGTCAATTATTCTTTTGGCCTCCCTATAGCCACGTTGTTAATTACCCACCTTGTACACACGAGTCCCTTTCATGTCTGCCACAGTGGCCATTGAAATTTCAAACGTTGTCCAATTTTGCATCGGACAAGGATTCTTTTTTATTTTTTTATTTTTTGGATAATCAGAATCTATCTCCTTTCTATTTGTTTAGCTCTGTTTGGTATTTAAGAAATTGTAGTTTGCCATATTCAGAAATACATCTTTAAATTCTAAATAAATAATTTTTTTATCTTTTTACTGATATGAAAACGTGCTGAATTATAAAAAAAATTGAAATTAATCCTTTATAAAATTATACCAAAGAATTCAAAAAAATCGTGGCCATTTTTGAATAAAACACTGCCTTAAAAAGATATTTTTTTATAATAATATTTAAAATAATTTTCTGTAAAAGTAAAAAATAATTTTGAAAAAAGTGAAAAGAAAAGGGTGCAGAAAACATAGAGAAAATAGAACTCGAGTTATGCGATTGCTAGCAAGCGTAGCTTACACAATGTGGTGATGGTTCCAAAGAATGGAGTAGGTATGGAAGTCGGCCGCCGGGTCGAACCAGAGGTTGATCCTCTGCTCCCTATCTCCCTTCCCATGCGCGTAGATGTTGGTCTGAACTGTGTAGGGCTGCCCGGTCCGGTTTCCCAAGAACTCAAAGTCCAACTCGTCCCGAATCGTGTCGGTGTCCGAGTTCATCTGCCACCCCGAAATTTCACAGTCAAATTAATCGAACCATTAACCTAGTACTAAATATAACAGAGTCGAAAATTGAAAACCTTCTTGGAATGGACATTATGGAGGAACTTACGTAAAACGCGGTGACAGTTCCGGCGGAGTCACCCGGAATGAGTTTGATCTTCATGCTCACCTTCCCAAACAGGTACCGTCTCCTGGAAGCAAACCCACAACCTAGGAGTCCACAAGCACAACTAAAAAGTTACTTTTTTTAACATTGATGGTAAAAATAAAGTTGTTCTTCGTATGGTTGTACCTGAAGATTGGTCTAGAATGAGTTGGATGGCCCTGCCCCGGTCGATCTGCTTGATGTGAGAATCGGCCCACGTAATTCTGAAGTCTTGAAGGAAAGTGGCGGGTCGACCCGAGGCAGGAGACGAGAAGGCCAGGACCAATAGGAGGAGAAGAGAGAGAAGGGTATTTCTCAAGGAGGGTGGTGCTGATGCGGCCATCATTGTTTTCTGTGGAGTTGTAATTTGCTGTGGGAATTGAGGATGTAATTTGTTTTTGATTTATAGTTGTGCTGGTTTGCATGTTTGTACATATAGAGTCTAGAAAGAGACGAGAGGAGAAGTGAGAAAGAGAAACACATGTTTGTTTTCAATACAGCTAATAACAAGCACTCCTTGGACCCGCGCTCTCGGGGACCCAGTTCAGACATGGTACATTGAATTTTTAGGATTAAAAATCGAATATAAAAATTAAAAAAAAAATTAATTAAAATCTAAATATAATAATATCATCATATTGGATTGAAATATCCAAAATTTAATAACACTTTTACACCTTCACATCTCCAGAATAACTCATTTCTTTACTTTTCAGATTATCTGTGATCTCGCAATAACATCTTAGTCACATGGTTATAATTAGGGTATTAACATATCAAATTTAGATCAAATCAAATAAATTTAAATTTAATTTTGATTAATTATTTTCGTATTCGAATTTGATTTGAAATTCTTATTAAATTATATTTAAAATTGATAAATAATTCAAAATTTTACAAAAAAATTTAATCTGATAAGAAAATAATATTTTTTTAAACTAAAATCATTTAACTCTAAGTTATCTATTATATTAGTCTTGAATTTTTTATTTTATTAATTTAGTTTTTATAATTTTGAATTTATTAAGATTATATACATAAGATTATTAATAAAATAAAATGATATTTTTTAAATTTAAATTTAAATTCTAATTGATTAAATTATTTAATTTCATATCTGATTTACTTATTTAAGATTACAAATATTTATTATCAAATATGATTCATTCAATTTTTTAATCAAATTTAAATAATAAATTTTAAATTTAATTTAAATAAAATTCAATCTATTAATAATTCTAGTTATAACTACTGCTACTCGGTCATGCTCACTAATCTTTGTGGGTGGCTCTCTCATTGGAAGAAACACTATCAACAACAATCAATTAGTGAAAATACTAAATAGACTTGATAGAAGAACAAAAAATAAATCCATGAGGAGGTTGTAAAGTGATTGGTTTTAATATCATTTGTTCCGACAATGAAATTGATATAAACTATAATTCAATTCGCATGTGCGTATTAATAAATAACGTAGGAAATTTAACTTAATTTTATTAAATTTTTATATATTTACAAAAGGTGTAAATATATTTTTCATGATAAGAAAAAAATCTAAATATAAGAATATCACTCAATTAGATTGAAATATCCGAAACCCAACAGCCGCTTGAACACCCCCTCGTTGCCATCAGATTGAAATATCCCTCTTGAAAGTTATGTATTCACATTTTTATTTTTCTTCTGAAACCGTGTCTACTACGTGGATCTTAAATGAATTAAAATTTTCTCACTCCTAAGCATAATTAGAATTCTCAAATTTTATAATAAACAAATCATTAACATAAAATAGACTCCTAACAGATCTAAGAGTTATTATACATGAGATTCAACTTTAATAATTTTATGTAAAACACACACACACACACACACACACACACAATGGGCCACCGACATGGGATAGATGATTGATGAAGCCACTCCTTTTTCTCAAATACAACTGAGGGAAAAAATAAGCCCAGCAAAAAAAAAAAAAATACTGAGCTTATATCTGTGTTTTTTTTTTTTTTTTGGGGGGGGGGGGGGGGAGAATAAAAATGTTAATCACAATTAGTGTACCACAGGGCATGATGTAGGCCCGGATGTACAACATCACTCATTTTTCTTCTCTCTCTCTATCTCTGTTGGTGGTGGGGGTCGGTGGGTTGAACTTGTGTTCTATAATGAACCGGCCAAGTCCAAGCTACTGGGCTGACTGATAGTTTAGCAAAGTGAATATTTGATTTGAAATTAATTATTTTTTTATTTTTACCTTATGATTTTCATGTAATCTCTTTTATAGTAAATATTCTGCCAGTGCAATATTGATGCTACCATTATGTCATTTTTCTACCTTTTTTTTATAACTAGAGTCAATTATTTGCACCACAGTTTTTAATTAGTTGTAAATTTTAACAGTTTGTCTAAGATTTGGTCCTAATTTTTATAAAAAATTCTATTATCATTTTAATTTTATATATTTTATTTTTCTAAGAAAGAGTAAAAAAGAATATACACATTTCCAATATTTTCATCATTGCATGTGTCTCGAAGGAATTGAATATTATTAAATTAGATATAAAAGAGAGATATAAGGAAAAGACACAAAAATTTACGTGATTAATTGTAATAAGTTTATATTTACCAAAAACAATAATTATATTATTATAATGACATATCTATCTCTTTCCCTCAATGAATACAAATATCATATATGTATTTATATACTTGAAAAATTAGGATAGGATAAACTCTGTACTTATAATTATTATATTTCTTATTATAATCTTGTTTAGATAATATTTCTTAACAGTGTCGGCAGCCAACCATTATAATAATTTCATATATGAATAATGCGTCCAATATTATTGCACTAGGGTTCCAAAAAGGGGGATTTGAATTTTTGTTCAGGAGCTGACAGAAAACCCAGCTGACCTACCATAGTTTTGTTGGTTTCTATCTAATTCTAAGCACTGTAATGCACTAGCTTATGTCAAGTCAACACTCATTTGTGCAACTATCTACCAACAGCCAATGGAAATTATTAGGGCTGGCTCTATCTAATAATTTTAGTAAGAGAAAGGGATAGAGGGCTTGCATTGCGGGAGTTGTGTGTCCAAAATTGTAGCGGCACAATTTTCTGGCCCACCAAATGTGGGCCTCTCATAGGATATCTGGGTTGAGGTTGGCAATGGGGTCAATCAAGTGGGCCTCAGAGTCCAGGACAAGCCTTGTGATCTTTTATGGCTAGCACTTTGCACCTGTGGAGGTCCATCCCCGTTTAAACGTAAAGCCCTTTGAATTTAAATGGGATTATGATAAATTTAGACTTTAATATAATAGTAGTATACTATATTCAAATTCAACTCAAAATGTTAAAATTATATACTTAGTGTTATTATATCTGAATTTGGATAAAATTCGATATTCAAAATAAAAATCTGAATCTGAATTTTTAAATGAGAATGATCAATTGATATAAATGTACATGCAACGTCAATTTGGTTAAATTTAATTAATAAGATTAATTACAGTTATTTTTTATTATATTTTTTAAATTTTATCTTTCTTTTTGATATATTAATTAATTTCATCCATTAATTTTGATAAAATCAACTGTATAAAATTTGTTATAAATATTTCACATTTACATTAGTATCAATTGATCATTTCTCATTTTTGAATTTAAAAAATAATATAATTATATTTGATCTGCTATAAATATGTAAAATTAGCTTACCAGTGATATATAATATTTATATTTAATTCATCAATATACATATTTTCTATTTTTAAGAAGAAAATAATTTATTAATCCAACTCTTTATATTGTGATATATGTAATATTATGTAACGGATTGAATTAGGCAAAATCTATATTTACTCTATTTATTTTAGATTACGGACTTTTATAATCAAATCATGTCTATTAAATCTTTTATTGGTTAAAAATTTTAAATAATCGGATCGAATTCGAATCAGATTCAGATTAAAATTCGCTTTATTAGTAGTCCTACTTAAAAGTCTTATTTTTTAAAAAAAAAATTGCTTCTATTTGTTCTCACCCACATGTTTTTTTAATAAACAATTTTACAGTTTTGAATTATTTAAAGTTTAGTTTTTTAATTCTTCTTATTGCCTAATTTAATATAAATAAGTTACCAACTATAGAAAATTAAAATGAATTGGTTTCTTTAGAATCTAGTTTGCTTAATTTTTTTTATTTGTCTTATAATTTTAAAGTGGGCACAAAAGATCAATCTTCACACATTTGCACATATAGCTTTTTTTGTGGGCAACCAAACAAATTTTTTTAAAAAAATAAATTAAACATGAAAATAACAAAACTATTTTCTTATATAATAATTTAAAAACTATAAACGTTTTTGTACCAATCATCTCGAAATGTGTTGATGTAATGTTAATTTAAAATAGTTAAAAAGTCCATCAAAAGCCCCAAAAAGAGGGCTTGAGCTTTTTGAAAAAGCCTCCACGAGGGTTTTTTCTTTTTTCTCCATTTCTAATTTGAGGAATATTTCTTAAGAAACCAAATATTTAACTTAAAAGAAAAATAGTGAGCTAGCAAATCTATTACGAGGCATATGGGGCAGGGTTAAATGAAAAAAGTAAATAAATAAAAAACACTTAGATAAAGACTACAAAATGCCTTTTTTCAAAGGAGCTCCCTTGTCTGAAAGGAACATTTTCTTTGGCAAAATTACCCTTGTGCATATGCTGAAAAAATTATTTATTTCTTGGAATTGTGGAATTGTGAATTATTTATTTCTTGGGGAGGACCTTTAGAAGGGAATGGGGAATATGATGCTTTACATTTTTGTGCTTGAAATCGACCATCAAATTTACAAGTTTGATATATCATTTTCATATAAATAATTCATAAATATTGATTTGTTAACATCATTATTCAAATTGGAATTTATAAATTTTTAATAAAGAATATCCGAAGCGTTTTTCCGAAAGTGAACGATCAAGATTGCACAAAATAATTTTATCCCTTTGAAATACGAAATGGGAGGACCCAAATGCTTGAATGAAAAATTTAAAACCAAGCAATTACATTTAATTTTCGATAATTGGAAGCCAATGGCAAATGAAAGCTGGATTTGCTCAATCTGTATAATATAAATGATAAGATAATTTTACTTATGTAAAGAATAATCATTTTTAAATCCATAAAAACGTATTTTTATAAAAAAAATAGTCATAGATTTTTCGAATAATATTAATTTCAAATTGTAAAATAAATATCAATATTTGTAAAGATCTAAAAAAAAATTGAAGTTAGATTCATGCCCAAAATTGGGTATCAAAAGGCCTGTTTGGGCGAAGGATAAGGGGTGGAAGTAGAGCCATTTATGCTCATTTCTTACAATTTCCTATTTGGCAAAAAAAAAGTATCTTTACTTTATTAGACTAGCACTCCGTTATTTATTATAATAAGCGATTGAGTAAAAGAAAAAATATGATTTCATATGGGTCTTATTTAACGTTACATTTTCTTCTGTTGGTATTATTAATTTCTCATGCTTTAATCATTTGAAAGTCTTAAACGTATTAATTATATTTTACTTTACTTTCACTCATTTTTATCCAAATATAACACGACATATATACAAAAAATCATATATATCTAGAATATTTTTATTGTATTTTGTCAAAATCAACTTTTAAATTTACAAGGGGTGTACCGTTCATATTTTAATTTAATATTTGCAGGCAATGGAAGTGGAAGGATTTATTTATTTATAATTATTATTATTATTGTTTTGGGGGGGGGGGGGGGAGATGTGCGAAGCACGACTTGGCCGCCCAACGAAGCTCATCACCGTGTACGGTATTGGTAATTATGGGTGTTTGCAAATGCTTGTAAAGAATCAGAAGTAGGTATTTTAAGTAGAAGTGGGTAAAATTAAATTTTAATCAGAAGTTGAAGGTGCTTGCAAAATGTATAAAAAAACTTTCAAAATTAGTAAAAGAGTGTTTAGAAGATAATTTTATAAAATGATTGTGGAGAAATTTTTAGGATAAAAAGACTATTTTACCCTTATTATATAATTTTTAATTTTTTACATTACTTTTCTCATCTCTCTCCTGCGCTCTCTCTCTCTCTTTCTCTCTCTCTCGAGCGAGACCCAGATTGGCCAAAAGCCCGCCTGAGGCCACACCCAACGACGGCCTGAGATCGGCTGCCTGAGGTCGCGCGTAGCAGCACCATCACCGCTACGTGTGGTGACGTGTCTCACTGCTGCGCGCGACATTCTGTGTTGCCTTACACAGCGGTGAATGGCAGGCTTCTTCTCTAGCTCCGGCGAGGTTCGACTGGCTCCATCTGCTTCTTTAGCTCTGGCGACGTTCGATAGCTTCTCTGGCTCCAGCAGAGCTGAGAGAGAGAAAGGGTTTCATGGACATTTTTTTAATTTAGAAAAAATTCGGAGGGCAAAAGTGTCTCAGCACAGCTTCCATTTATTTACCATTTTACCACTCAAGCTTAAGCAGCCTTACCCTAGCTTTAACTTTCAACTTTAGCTTAAACAATTTTTAGGTTCATTTAAGAGAAGCATAAGCTATAAGTTGTTATGCAAATGCTCCAAAATTGCTTCTCAACGTTGAAAACCGTGAAATCACTTGTGGGAAGCGGTTGCAAACACCCCTTAAATTGATGGCATCTACTTCACTTTTTTTTTTTTTAAATTATAAGTTTATTGAATTAAATAAAATATGTTTTATTTTTTGACTATTGAAATTGGTATTTTAATGATATTATTAGTTAAAAATAAATATTTATTCTATGAGGTTATGAAAAATTTAAAATATAATAAAAAAGTTATATCTCTTTCAACTGAACATCTTGTAACACCCCAACATTTTAGGGTATTATGCTAATGTTGAAACCTTAAAAGGCTTAATTAAGACAAAAAAAACTTTCGAGGCTGGAACGTGAATTAACTAAAGTAGTCAAGGGCTGGATCAAACAAGATCAAAAGATCAGGGGCCAAATTGAAAACAAATCTCAAAACTGGATTTGAGATTCCATTCGAAGACAACCCACAATACAAATTTCTGTTCAGTTAGGAAGATCTACATGACTTAGTCTTCAATTAGCTAAATATATGATTCGAGGTGCAGGGAATCAAAACCCCAAACCAAATTGAGAAATTTGTACATCAAATCATCTAATTGCAATAAAGTTTGTTCTTAGATACTCACGGACTGATGACCATTAGGCTGTCCAATTTCTACCTTCATCGACCGAATCAACGCACAGAATCAAGCATGGAGTAGTCACCGGTCGTGAGCTGATCAATCTGTAGAGGAATCAACAAGTAAATTCTTGCACATAAATTTAATTTTAAGAAGAACTTTTCGATCAGGTTATGAACTAGACCAAGTGAGAACACGGGTTTGCAGTGTAATTAGGTCAGGGCCCCGAATTCAAGCTTACGAGTTAGGCCATAGGAACCTGGGCTTTTAATTTTGGGTTTGAATTTTTTGGATTGGGCTTAGGCCCAATGGGTTTGGTTTGATTAATTGGGCTGATTTGCTAGGTTGGGTCTCAACCGCAGCCCGAATCTAGAATTTGGAATCCAAATTAAGGAAAAAAATAATAAATAAATAAATGAAGGACCAGATGAAAAACTAGCCAGTTCATAGGGATTCCAACCAATTTTTTTTCCGATTCAAGACACAGAAACTTAGGTTAATGAATGAATTAACTGGTTTAAGACTGGTTTGGAAAAAATAAAGTTGTTTTAGGCCCAGTTCAGAGGGCTTTGTGCATAAAACCGGCTAGTTCAACATATAAAGGGCTGGTTTAGTGATTTTTAAGGCTAGTTTAGTGTTTTTCAAACTGGTTCAGGGCCAGTTCAATGTGCTAGAGATTGATATACGGTTGGTTTAGTGATTTAAAAGCTGGTTCATGCCGGTTTAGCCTTTTAATGGCCAGCTCAACCATCTAGTGGCCGGTTTATGACCGGTTCAACATATTAAATGATAATTTTGGATAAAATAAACTAGTTTTTTTTAATGTTTTTTTAAGATCGCTTCATGACTTTGGTACTCAATTTATGACTTATTTGATCGGTTCAGGACTTTAGTGGCCTTGGTATGTGTTTGGGCATGGAAATCTAGAATTTTAATCAGGTTTTTAATTATGAAATTTTATTTATTCAATTCTTGGATCCATTTGAGGCATGAATTGAGATATTTTATTTTATCATTTCAGATTA
Organism: Thlaspi arvense; assembly: GCA_911865555.2. Taxonomy (NCBI): domain Eukaryota; kingdom Viridiplantae; phylum Streptophyta; class Magnoliopsida; order Brassicales; family Brassicaceae; genus Thlaspi; species Thlaspi arvense. The sequence continues at coordinate 47,561 of CAJVSB020000906.1, read as the reverse complement.
TTCGTACAGTACTTGTTAAGCCCGTGTTTCCAGCGATTGGATTTATCGATTTCTATCATTTTATGAGTAATAATATATATTTATGAGCATTTACTATTTTCTATATCTGTGATAAAATCTTATTTTATATGATATATCTGTTTTTTTCTAAAAATTTAATTAAATTCTATTAAAATGTATAATAAGGGACATGTATGTAATTTCTGGTATTTTTTTGGAGAACTATCTGATAATTATGTTTGATTTTGTTTATATCTGTGAATGAAAATATTCTATTAAACTATTATGTATTTCTAGAAAAATTGTTTTAAAAGAGTTTCAAATTTTAGAATACTACAGTTAATGGTAGTAGGCATTAGTTTGGATACTTAATTTGTATACATGTATTTCGACTAACTGTGTATCACTGTCCGGGTTATCGGTAGACTGATATATTGTCGTCCTGATTATCGGTAGGTTAATAGGTTGCCGTCCTGATTATCAACGGACTGAGGTGTCGCCATCTTAATTTTTGGTAGATTGAGTGTCGTCATCCTGTTTTTTGATATCTATTACATTCTAAATTATGAATTTCTTAAATTATGGAAAATATTTGTTAAAAATCTATTTTCAGTAAATTGCATGTGATATCTGTATGCATGTCCTTTGTTTTCATAAATGTATATTATTATTTACTTGTTTTGTAGATTCACCCTTATTTTTTTCAGATTCTGAGTTCGTTGGTTCGACGGATCTTGCTATATTTGAGAGGAGTCTGTATTATCAGCAGTTTCTGTTTGGAGTTTCAAAGTTAGGTATTCAGTTTCTATTAGACTTTGTATTCATATGATTTGAGTATGTTTCATTTGACTATAGACATGTTTTGTGTTTTATGTTGACAGTTCAGTTAGTATGGTTTAGATTATTTTATATTTTATATTAGATTATCAGTTCAGTTAAATTTTTTATTTTCTATTAGACTTGCGGAGATGAGATATATTTTGACTCTTGCGTCGGTCACGTATTCTATTTTCGGGTCGTGACACATCTATTGAGTGATAGTTAGTTTATAATTATTGAGAAATCTCTTATCATATGTCTATATATTAAATTGATCATAGTTTATATATAATTCAGATATTTTTTTTATAAAAGTTATAATTTTAATTCGATGATATGAAAAATTCAAACAATTAAATTTAAAATAAATAGCAGATAAAAGGAAGCATAAAATAGAGACAACCTTGCCCAAGCATGGAGAGTGAGACATCATACATACATCAATTTAAGCTTTACTTATGTTAAGTGGCTTGTACTTGTATCTAGTAACGGGAAATTTAAGAATTTTAATCCAACAATTAATGGGTCCTCTCCCTTTGAAAGAGATATAAACTTAAAAGAAGTCTAAAATTAATCTTTTAGGTTTGTGTTGTGTTGGGTGTTTCTAATACATTCTTCCTTTGGACAGTGCATTGAATTAGCACATAGACGTCGAAAATTAAGGTTAATTTTGTCAAAAAAATTTATATTGTAGTTGATTTTTTATCATAAAATGTTGATAAATTGAAAAAATATAAAAATATTTGAAATATAAGGAGCTTTCAAGCAATATAGCTGGTGCATGACATGTAAATAGTTGCAAGTTATTGAGTGATTTGGTTCGTTATGTCAACATCTATCATCCCTTGTATAATATGAGGGTGTCCATGCAATTTAGGGTCTAGAACGTGTAATGTTACCTACCTAATCTGTCACTTCATTATATTTGGATGGTTTCTGAATCAAAACATTTGCAATCATGTACATTTTTCCTCAAAAAAATGTTCATGTCTGTCAAAAAAAAATGTTATTTTTGTTTTTAGATGGACATTTTGTCCCAAAGTCTATTGGAATTATGATATAAAATAGTATATAGAAAAAGGTCTATTGAAAAAATTTCTTAATCTGGCAGAGTTTTGTCTATCAGAAATTTCAGTCAAAATTTCATCTTTACTAGTAACATGTGTTCTAATTTATATTCCTTTCATTATTTATTAAAATAATTTTTCATTGTTAACCAAGGTCCTATTTTCTCTCTCTCTTTTTTTTAAATTTAATTTTTTATGTGTTCTAGAAATATATAATTTTTGAGAACAATTTATGGAATGTGTTTTTCATTTTTTTCCTTTCTATTTCCAAAACCAATATAGAACATATTTTTACTTTAGAAAACTGAAAGTGATATAAAAAGAATGGATTTTTTTTTCAAGTTTTAATCCTTTTTTTTTTTTTTTTTGCAAAAACACCAAAATTGGAATTGAGAATAGAAGAGAAACCAAAGCAAGAATGGTCAAGAAAGGTGTTTGTCTTTTGGTATGTTTACAAGAAAGTGAGAATGGGACAACTTGATGCGAATAATTAGTGGAAGTGGTCGGAAAAAGGAAAAAGGAAAAAGAAAAATAGGAGTCATATTTTATTTTATTTTCAAATGTAAACAAATGTAATTAGAAATTGCTTTGAACATTTTTGGAATTAGTTGTTAGAGACTATAATTACCAAAAAAGTCATAGACTTTCGGAGTAAAATTAGAAAAATTACAAATTGGGAGGGCTCGTCAATTTTAATTATTTAGAGGATTAAAATGTAAAACATTTCTATTTAAGATTGAAAAGAAAAAAATTGTTATTTAATAACATTTTATATTCTCAAAATATTCTTATTATTACAATTGTTACAGGTATAAATCTATATAACTACAAGGATGCATCTGTATACCTATAAGTATATACATATATATATATATATGTGTGTGTGTTATTAAAATTTTGAAATAACTGTATGAATACATATAATTATACAAATTTATATTTATAATTATATATATTTATTTTTGTAATAGTTGTAGTCATAAAGGTATTTTGAAAACGTAAATATCTATAATCGATATTTTCTTAAATCCAAACAAAAATAATTTATATTTTAAGACACTGGGTCAGTAATTTTGCCAGGTTGTCCACTTGACAACTTTTTCTTCATGGGCTAACTCGCATTTTGTCTTCCTGGATAAAACAAACAAAGGAAGAAAAGAGAGCTATTAATTAGTACGCTAATTACGACTTGTTTCCTAAACCTGTCATCCTCCATCCTCATTATCTGTATGATAACGATGTGGGTAGGATAAGCACTGACCGACAGCAAGCTTGTTAGCCATCCTCATGCATCTTCATAATAATCATGTGCAGTACTAGATTTCACTCTCCACTATCCATTCGTACATTCACACGGACAGATTCATGAACCAGAAATCTTTGCTTCTTAAATACCTCATGAATTCATGATCGCAATCCCCCAAACAACAGGTGTTTTGTTTTGGAAAAACTGCTTTCTGCAACAGAAAACTCAAAACTTTTTAGAAACCTTTTTTTGGTGAATGACCATGAAAACGATAGAAAATTAGACACACTTTTTGATATATTTTAAAGAATGGTTTCTTGTTCTCAAAATATGAAAAACAAACAAAGAATAATATCTGATGATATGTTTTCAGAAATAGTTTTTGAAAAATGAGTTCAGATTTTGATTAAATCTTTAAAGTAACAAAAAGTTAATTTTAATATTAATTATTTTATTTTTAACAGAAAGCAATCATCATCGTTCTCCTACTGTCATATTCCGACTATTATGCTGTCATCGTTTTTTGATCCCATATATAATATATATATATATAGAGAGAGAGAGAGAGAGAGAGATTAGTTATTCTTTTATTAATATTGTGATTAAGATCATCCTTGGCTTCTTAGGCAAAAAAGTGCACGGATTTTGGGATTATTGATGGCAGTAACAGTTGGGTGAGTAGAGAGAAGGGAACAAGAATTAAGTATAGAATTTCTTTGAGGAAGAAGAAAAATTTTTATTTTTAAAATTACGTCTAAATAAGTTTTCAAATTACTATTTTTAAGAACTCTTTTTTGTAAAATTGGCAGCTTATCCAAACGGAATTAGATTTTTCAAACAACTGTAGTATTTCTTTCGTTTTTGAAAACCAAAAAAATGAAAATTTAGAAGAGAGCACAAATGAAAAATCCAAACCGTACTTTGGAACAACAGCAAAGGGCTACTAAGAAAGGAAAAGAACCATTGGATCAGCCCGCTATTTTGCATTAAAGCTTTTCTGAGATTTGATCCAGGGAATTTGGGCATTTCTTGGTGGACTAATTTGGGCCATGCTGGTCACGTTCCGTTATAAAATAAGATAAAATAAAATTGAATAAAGTAAGATGAAAAATTTTTTCTACTTGTTTGAAACAACCTTACTCAAAAAATAGAATTAATAGAATAATATAAAACTTTATTAAAATACCCTTATCAGTGAGCATTGTTCATCGTTCCAATTGCACACAAGTATCATGCACTCGTCTGTAGTGCTCTATCGCTTCTCCTCCTATTAGTAGTCCAGGCTTGCCATTGGCAAAAAGAGCAAGAAGACAAACGCATTGCACCTATATCTAGAAGCTGACCAACACTAAATACTATTGGGGCATGTAAGGCGTGAGGGGAAGAGCGAGGTTAGAGACAGAATGAGAGAGAGGCAGAAGGGGGCGGCCGGCCGTCAATAGGCTTGGGGTTTTCGTGTAAGGCAGAGAAGAAGGAGACGCCTAAGACAGAAGAAAACTAGGAAGAGGATGAGTGAGAGAGAGAGAGAGACTACAAAGGTTCTTTCACCAGAGAGTGGCCAGAGTCGTCCTAGAGGTGTTGGGTTAGACATATTTTGATTTTCTTTTTTTCGTGTAATCATCAAGTGTATTTTAATCAAAAGAATAAAAATATAATCTTTTGATAGAAATTGATAAAACTATCAGAGATTTTTTCTCCATAACATTATTTTTCTTAAGCCTTACACTTGTCATTCGCATAATTTTTTATGAGATCTGTTACATACAGAATATTTGATAAGATAAAATAATTATATTTTATGAAATCTTATCATCTCATCCCAATCCAGTGTGATCATAATTGTGGAATGAGAGAGGAAGAGAGTAGCATAGATACTTTACAAAATTTTAAGACTTATTTTTCAAACAACTTGAATTTATTAAATGCTGAAAGTTAATAGTCTTTCTCAAATTTGCCTTGCGACGTTGCCCTCCCCTTTTTAGAAAGTATATTACAGGCAAAGACTTCACATTTCTAAGAAATCGTAAGATAAGTTGTGAATTGTCATTAACAACTCATGCATTGATGTTTTATGGATTGTCTTGAGTTTTTGTTTTATGGAATATTTCTTTTTCTTTACTTTTTTTTTTTTGATAACAACAGGGCTAAGTTCAAAGAAAGAAAATACAAAGAATTGAGGGTGGGAGTCCTAAAGACTTCCTCACTAAGCATGTCCCTCAATGCATGGGGACCATATATCCACTCCCTTCCCGTCAGCTCTAGCCAAAGACCAATCTTGACTAGTTGATCAGTGCACCAATTGTTCTTTCTCCTGATATGACTCACTTCGGCTTGCTATTACCTTTGTATCATCAGAATGATCCTAGAAGCAACAGAAATAACCTCTGATCTTTATTTCTGCTTATTAATGATTATATCTACAATTTTCTTAGAGTCCATTTCTAATTAATTCTTCTTTTACATTTCGAATTTTAAATTAGCTGGAAACCCTCTCAAATATCTCATGCCTCCGCCATCAGCACTGAAGCCTCTCCAATGTTTTTAGAAAAATCACTACCCAATCACCCTTCTAATCTCTCAAAACGCCCTCACAACTTGCCTCATTCATGATAGAACTGTAAGCCGCATCCATGTTTAGTTTTGCCCATCCTCCTTCGGTGGGCTCGTTTTATGGACTGTTTAATTGTTTTTCTTTTTGAGGTGGAAATGATTTCTGTTTAATGGGCCGTTTCCTTTACAATAATTGTTTTTTCTTCTTAAGTTGGGCCTTTAAATGAATTGTGAAGTCAAAGCTTGGTGTCATGGCCCATAATATGGCCCAATTGTCTATTCTATCAAGCCGCTCTGAAGGCCTCAAGCCCAAGCGTTCGATACTGTGTCAGTTTTAACAAATCTAACGATGCTTTTAAACCCCCCCCCCCCCCCCCCCCCAAAAAAAAACTCTATTATGTAATCGAATAAATGAATAAATTTAGTGAATCTTTTTCAATTTTAATTTGTATTAAATGAATTTAACATCTTTCGTATATGTTATTAGAATTTAAAATTGATTTTTTTGGTTGAGGTCTAATATAAATTTATTTATTTATTTCTATTGCTTTAAAGAAAATATATTGGCCATTTGAAAATATATCCAATCTACATATTTCATGCAATTATGTGTATATAGTAAGTGAATGTTAGGTATTCTTAAATTAGTTATTTGATATGTAACCTTGTGGACAATGAAAAAATAATTTTTAATAAAAATAATTTAAAGTAAAATATAAACCAAAACTAAATTGAACTAAAAAAATTGGTTTGGGCTGGATTGATTTTCATTGTAAATTAGTTTGATTTAGTGTTGAAATATTTTAAATTAAATTAATATTTTTATTTAACAATGTAATAGATATCGAATCCACTCAAATATTATATACTAAAAAAAGAGAATAATAGTCATTAGAAATATCAAAACAAAGAATATACTATAGTAAATTATTTTTCAACATAATTTGTGTGAGGTTGATTATGAAAAACGAATAATAACATTTATTAACAAGTTGAAATCTAAAACTAAATCAAAATTAAACCGAATTTTTGAGATAAAAATGGTTCGATGACGTTCGAATTCTTTCAAATCAATTTAAACCGGTTCGGTTTAAAATTTTCTTCCGAACCGAACAAAACCCAGCTAACAGAATGAACAGGCGTATTTCTATGAGTTCGCCAAGCGCCAATCAACCAAAACTAGGAAATAAACAAATAAAAAGACAAAAAGTTGATGGGTACCAAGGAATCAGCAAAACGAAGTAGACAAATGCTTCTTCATGGGATGAAGCACACTGATAATTGATTGACTATCATCACTCGTATAACTCAGTACATTTATTCTACTTGTGTTCCTTTCACTCCCTGGCTCTACACTACTCCATTTTCACATAAATCTATGTCTGCACACTTTCATCTGTATATGTGTATATTATATATACGTGTCTGCAATCCACAGAGAGAGAGAGAGAGAGAGAGAGAGAGAGAGAGAGAGAGAGAGAGAGAGAGAGAGAGAGAGAGATATGGCGTGGTGGGGTGGGACTGCGAAAACCAACCACTACAAGAAAAACCCAGATCAGAGAATTATTATTTTTTTATTTGTTTCTCAAATACCCAGATTAGGGTTTTTATTTTTTTATAATATTTATTTGAAAAGGAACCAGATGAGGGTATTGATGGAAGGGAAAACGAAAGGAAAGCGAAAGCCCAAATCCACAGCTGTAACCACTTGTCTGTTGCTTTGGTTCCTTGCTGTTTTGGGTCCTTGTCTTCTTTCTAGACTCTGCAATATCTCTGTATGTATATACTATGCATGCACATGCATGTGTATAAATTTCACATAAAGGAGAAAAAGCAAAAAGTTACGCACTGTACTTCTTTTATCTATTGAAAGCATGAACAGTAAATTTAATTTCATATATATTCTGCACTTTCGTATTTTTATTCTCAGTTGTCTTCTTTTCTTTTTTTTATTTTATATTTTCGAAGACATAACACAATAAAAACATCAATGACTCTTTCATTTTCATAACATTTTTTTAGATGTTAAAAATTACTTATTATTTTCGAAGATGAATTAGTTTCTCAGAAAAGTCTCTCCAAATTGTTTTCAAAATAAAGAAGTAGAAAAATGGATTTAGTCTTTAAAATTTACTAAAGTTTTTCAAAAGTCAGAAGCAACAACATAATTCATCAAAGGAAAAACATTCGGATATTTACATATTAGAATAGACAAAAATTGGGGGTGTTTTGTTCTTTTAAAACCTCTAAAATTTTTAAAATATTCATAATTTTATCTTTGATTTTTTATTTGAGATAGTTTTTATTCTAGGAAGCTTTAAAAGCGCTTAATCAAGCCCTTTTTTTTTAAAAAAAATTAATCCTTAAATTTTGTTTCTTTCCAAAAAATTTGCCAGAATCTCTGTAAAGGAGTTCATGAATCTTGAAATTATCCCCGTACAAAACATTAGGTAACTGTATCATATATCTCTGCAATTTTTTTTATCATGGACACGTATATATACACAATGTGTATATATCCCTCTGAATTCTGAAGTGGCCGTCACATCCATTCTACTGCTCACCAGTGTTTCTCTTTCTTCCATTATGTAGCAAATCTTTGTTGTTTAGGGAGGCTCAGGGAACGAGGTGGAGCTTCTTCTCTAATGGGCTCCTTTGATTCTTTCTTTTAAAACCTTCCTCTGCCTTCTGTTACTCCATTGTCCTTCCATGTTCCATCATCTCAACTCTCTTCACTATCTACAGAAAGAGAGAGAGAGAGAGAGAGGGGGAGGGAGGGGAGGGGGGGGGGGGGGGAGAGAGAGAGAGGGAGGGAGATTGTTATGTTACATATAGCGTCATTTTTCCAAGTTCACATCTCAATCAGTTCTCCCACTATCCTCCAATCTTCTCACAAGTGCAATCTTCCTCTGTTTTTCCATTTTTATCCTGAAATGGATTTCAATAAGAACTCTGTTTGTAGCCGCAAACTTCATCGTTTCACCATTTCTCTCCTCTTCCTCCTGTTTTCAAGCTGGACATGTCTGAGATTTACTGCTGAAGGTAAACCCCTACTATTTATACATATCCTCAGAAACTGCATATTTTTCTATAAAGTTTTTTCCTTCTCATCAGCATTTAGTTTGTCACAGGTAGAACAATTTTCAGACCACTTGAACATTCCAAGGTCAGTCTCTCTCTCTCTCTCTCTCTCGCTCGCTCGCTCCCCAAGGTTATGTTTGGGAGCTGAGAGAAAAATCAAAATTTCCTAAATACCAGAGAATTAGATAGATTGGAGAGTAGAATGCTAGGATTTATTTGCCATTAATTCTTCTTCTTTGTACTTTCAGTCAGGTAACTTTAGTATTTTAAAATTTAATAAACCTAAATGTCTTTTTACGAGGAAGTCCCAATCGTTTCATCTCTCCAATTTCTCCCATTTTCGTTTTCTTAGCAAATTTAATTCAAATAAGCTATTAATGAGGAAAATGTTTTTTCTTCTTTCTTTCAAACAAGTTGTAACTGGCGAGAGGTTGCAGGACGAGAAGGAAATCCTGGCAGCCCAAATCGGTTCAAGGCCGCCGAAGTGCGAGAGAAGATGCAGTACCTGCGGGCACTGCGAGGCCATTCAAGTGCCCACGAACCCACAAACAAGAACTGGCCATGGAAGCTACCCTTCTTCAATCCCAAGCATCAGCTACTCCAGAGGCGATGAGAGCTCCAACTACAAGCCCATGAGTTGGAAATGTAAATGTGGAAATTCTATCTTCAACCCATGATATCAATTATCAGTATGAGCAGTTAATAATTGACATTAGATTTAAGCTGTTCAAGCCCTGTACATTACGAATCCCAAATGCCAAATTTTATTTATCGAATTTGGGTTTTCCTCTGTTTCTTTCTTGGGTCTCATTTTTTGAAGGCTAATCTCCTCTCCCATTTATAAATTTTTCCTTTTTTTTTCTTTTTCTTTTTTTTTGAAATGCAGTAAAACAATAATCCATTACAAAAATAATCCGGTTCTTGATAAAATATGAGATGGGTAGGTAGGTTAGAAAGCAACGAGATTGCATCTATAATTTGACTTTCCTCTGCTGATGTTTGCACCTGCAGATTCTCCTCTGCAACCATGTATAGGTGTGTATTTTGGAAAGAGAAAACCGTGTGTGTGTGTGTATGCGAACCCATCACAGGGGGGAGAGATAGAAAGAGAGAGAATAGGATTCCAAAAAACACGAAATTTCACCTCTTTATCATGACATTTCCGTTAATTTTCTATTTTGAAAAAAGGAAGTGATAGAAATAACCGATAATGACAAATAATCTTGGTGTCAGGTAAGCCATTCCCAGGCTGGAAGGTCTGGTTTATAGGGAATTTCTTGACTTGTAAGAAATCTGTACAAGTAAAAGATTCTGGTAGATTTTTATTCTGGTAAATTTTTATATTTATCCAATGATACCCTTGAAAGTTGAACTATCAGTGAGAGTACTGGGCAGGGGAAGATGGGGTAGTTAATGGAAGTCCCTCTGGAGGACGAAACTCCTATGTTTTGATCTGCTTTCTCAGAGATTCACTGTTTTTTCATCACTAATCGCCCAGGATCTTTCTAACTTCTTGTATTTTCTTCACGTAATGGGGACAAAAGCGTCATTAAGAAACCAGATCCTAGTTTTCTTGAAAATCAAAACTTCTTGTAGAATATTTATAATAAGTATTTTCAGTTTGAAACGAAAGTAATCTGGAAACTATAAAGTTATTTTTTCTTTTTTCTTTTCAAACAGTTTTGCCCGTTGCAGAGGACCATGTATATGGTCAACTTTGAAATTGAAAGAGGAGTGACTTCTTTGGGGGTTAAGCGAAGTATGAGGGAGGACAAGTCAATTCGGTACACAGAACAGAAGGGGAAAGAACAACTGAGTACAAAAATGCTGCAGATGGTGGAAGGCTGGGATTTCACGTGGGCCACAAGTGTCTCACTGTTTCCCGAAGCCCATGCAGGAAGCCCAATACAGAGGAATAAAACGACTAAAATAAAAGACGGGGGAAGGGGTTGGCTTTTTTATATTAAGATTATAATTTTTTTTATGTACTAACATATTTAAAACAAATTTATTTATTAAAATCTGTAAAATTGATTTCCTTTAAAAATTAGTTTGATTTAAACTCCCTTCTTAATAAAAATTAGTGAGGGAAGTTGGTTTTTCAAGAAAAGTTGGTCCTAAGTACTGAGCAATTTGTTTGGACAAGTAGGTGTATCAGGAAGCAGGGCTGGCGATTGAGTAGTGGGAAAAAGAGCACGATGAGTAGGCCAAACTAAAGGTAGCCACTGGAGACAAATCAAGGCCTCCTTCCCTGTTTCCTTCCTCTACCTTCAATATTGGTTGAGAAGGGATAGAGATCGGCCTCACCTTTTGGTCCATCCTCTACCCCTGCTCTCCAGGCACCAGAGGCCTTGACTTGCCTCCGACCTCCTGCTTGGCAACCAAGATTAGGTGATGAGGTCGTTCCTCTATCCTTGCTTGATTGGCGCTAAAGGCGGAGAAAGAAAACAGGGGAGGAGGCCTCGATCTGCCTTTAGGCTTTGGCTTGACTTGCTCTCCATGCCTTCTTCCTTGTCGCTTGGTTGCTACTTTGATTGGGAAGGATCATTGAGAGGTTTAATGTTAGGCAATATTCATTTAAAAGTTTGGGATGAGAAGATTTTATAAAAAACAAAAAGTTACTGTAATAGGCGACCATAGTGCTTTAGAGCTCATCGCAGCGCCTTACATTTTAGAATTAGTGTACTATAATGCGCTAGAGCCCACCATAGTGCACTACCCACTAACGCATCATAAATAATTTTTGACTATTTTTAGGGTTTCCAAGGCTTCCAAGAATCCCTACACCTCCTAGGACATCTTAAGTTATAAAAGGAAGGTTTGGCGTCTTCTCCAAAGTGTCCAAATCATTTAAATATAAATAAGGCTCATTGAAAACTCATTTAAGGCTTCTTAAAAACATTTGGTAATCATCTCATGATTGGAGATTTTCACTTTCGACAAGAATCATTCATTCAACAATTGGTTTTAGTCGTCTTAGGGTGAAAAGTTAGGGGTATTTTAGCAGTTTAGGATAATTGGTGCAAGAGAAGTCGGGTTAGTCTTGATTACTTGTTAGGGTTTAAATAAATTTTTTTGATTCCAAGTTATAAAACACTTTTAACTTTTATATTAGTTTGTAAATTAGTTTTTCCATATTGTTCATTGTTGATTAGATTTGGATCATTGAATTATTGATTATTGATCCAGTTTTGGACATTGTTTAGTGTTCTAAAAATTATAGATCATATATTTGGTATTAGAGTATCATTCCTTGTCTATGAATGGTGCGAACCAAATCTAGTTATAAAGCTATCAAAGAATTTTTATCAATGTTACAATCTCATTGTCGACTTGTTTAGAAATTTACCAACTGAATGCCAAAAAAACAACAATAACAAGGGTTCAGCCTAGTAAACCCTAGTTTTGAGGAAAAGGTTGAAAAGCTGTTCAATGATATGGCTTTTATTGTATCATGGATACAAAGTGAGAAGAACGTATCCTAAAGGTAAAGAGACACTATCAAACTTTAACCTCCAAAAAGGAGGAAGTGCCTCACACATAAGTTTGGCCTGATATTATCAAACATGATAGTGATGGGGAAGACAGTAAGACAAGATACTATCAATTTAAATAGGGAGTTACTTAGAGTAGAGGCCAAGGTGGAGATACCGGTATATGACAGTTCTATTGATCCTAAAAGCTTAGATTCATAGCTTGATCAATTGGAGACTTATTTTACATTACATAAATTTTTCAAAGTCCAGAAAGCAGCCTACATGCCTCTTAAGATGACTGAGCATGCCAAATTTTGGTGAAAGGCAATGGCTAAGAGTGGAAAGAATAGAGAAACCACTTAGAAGTAGTTCAAGTAATTCATTTGTTAAAAATTCTATCCCATGGGCTATTTAGAGAAGTGCTAGGATTAATGGCACAAATTCCATTAAAAGAAAGATTAAACTATATAAGAGTGTTCCACCAAGTTTCAAAAGCAAGCGGTGGCACTTGGGGTATCATTGTGAGATCTAATCACCTATACAAAACACACTTTTGAACTTTAGAAGAGGATACGATCAGAACTTAGTTTATTCTCAATTCATGATTTACATAGAGTTAGCACAACTACCATAGCTATTGAGCGAAAGAATCAGGTTATGAGAAATAATAAACTCATATTCAAAAGTAAGAAGGGTGATTTAGTTTCTGACTCTTCTAAATTTGATAAATACTGTGGTCATTGCTAAAAATCCGGACATGATGAATAGGGTTATTAGAAACTAATTTTGGAGTTGGCATCATAGAGGAATGATTGCAAAAAGTGGACCATCACCACTATTATAGCTACATATGCCGTTGAGGTAGGGTATATGGCTAATGTGGACCTAAGTTTGTTCTTGATGGTCTAATTGATGGGAATGAGCTCGGGATTGTCACCACTACCAAAGGTTAAGAAAGAGTTGTTCACCATGCAAATGCAGGTGAAAAATGAGATCATCAATGCTATATTTAACATAAAATGCAAGAACAATTTAATCTTCAAAAGTTTCGTAGGGAGGTTGGATTTGGAGACGGTACTGCACTCTCACCCTTATACCTTAGGGTGGATTCACGATAATACGAATAGAAAGATTGAGTAGTAGTACAAAATCAACTTTACTATTATCAAACAATTCATTGATGAGGTAGTATGCGAAGTGGTACTGTTGTCCCAAAAGGCAATCCAAGAGGGGGGTGAATTGGATTTTTATCGCGGAAGTTAAGTGTGTGAAAAAATTAAAAACAATAAAAATATTGAATCAAATAAACTAATACAATTCACCCAATAATAAATATAAAACAATTTCAAGTAAAGTAAAGAGAGTAGAGATAAGATATGCAAACTCTTTTATAGTGGTTCGACTTGCTACCCAAGTCTACATCCACTCATCGAGTTCCAACTAGCCGAGGTTCCACTAAATCTCTTGCACTTGACAGAGGCAAGAAATCCCGAATACAAACAAAGTCCCTTGCACTTGGCGGATGCAAGAAATCCCGATTACAAAGCCTTTGATTCGGTGAGTTTCAAACACCAATACAAATAGAAATGAAGATGAAGTAGAAATGTAGCAATTCCTCTTAAGTAGGATTAGCTACCACTCCTGTACAAAATGATCTCACTTCAAAGAGGCACTCTCATGAATTAAAACAATTTCCTCTATGTACTCTTTGATCTAGTAATAAACAATATAGCACAAAGAATTAGAGAGAGATTGAAGAGGCTTTGAGAGTTTGTTGTTGTGTTATTCTCCCTTCAATCCATGCTTCTTTTATAGGCAAAAACACCAAGGAGACGTTGGCATTTGTGGAAGACAAAATCATTTCTCAATAGTAACTGCACATTGGCTCGATTCAAAAATTCAAATAAAATGGCTCAGAACGTTCAAAAAATCTTAAAATATTCTTGAATACTCCTCATTGAGTCTATTTTCAAATGCAAAAAGAATCATTCAATTATCCTGCACCGTTTGAGAGAAACCATCAAATCTTTAACGACATGCCAGACTGTAAAATTGCTTTTGTCAAAAATTGTTGGCCAAGTTCAAAATTGTCTAGAAATTTGAATTTGTATTCAAAAATAACAAATTATATATATTTGAAAAGTTTATAACGTCTACTTTCATTCAAATTTGGATTCGTACGAATTTGACTTTTATATTTTGAGATATTGTAAAAATATTATAGTATACTCATTTTGTCTACTGACAGTATAACTCAGCAGAATGACCCACTTTGAAAAATTATATCTATCAAACTATAAGTGTAAAATGTGCAAATAATATATGCATTTAAAGCTCAACACGTCTACTTTACAAATAAAATTAATTCAGAATTTTATTTATATTACAAATTATATTTTACTAATTAAAACAAATATCGTGCAGATTTCAAGAATGACTTTTTCAGAAAATAATATATGAGATTGATATAATAAACTGCTTTAATACAAAATAATATATATGATGAATTATATATCAAAATAAAGATATTTGAGTGTAGTTTCATATAAAATTGTCTTTACAATTTTTTGACTTTTTTATAGTAAGATATAATTAATTTATTATACATATGTCTAATTTGACAGCTTCACAATTTAGTACATATAATGTAGTTAAACAATAAACTTAATATTATAAATTATCCATATTATTCATTATATAAAAATATATAATAATTTTAATTTGTTTTGTCATTATCAAAATAAATATGAAACCTTGAGGCTAACAGGTACTAGTCGACATATGCCACATTATCCTTAGTTGTCTTTACATACAGAAAAGTGAAGCCATCTACCACTGTCGAGAATAGAAATATCATCTTAAGAAAGATGATAAAATATTTATAATTTAAAAGGATGCTTTAAAATAATTTGGAAAATGGTGGCAGCCAACACAAAGAAGCAGTATCTCAAAACAATGATCTGATCAGATTCTAATACAAATCAATTGTTCGTGAGTCAAGACCTAAGTACTAGCAAAAAATAAAAAAGGAATTCCAAAACTCGACAAAAACACAATGCCCACAAAGACCAACATTGGGCTCCAAAGAAGCCCAAGCCCAAGCAGAACATCTCATCTCAAATTTCAAACCAGCCCATTGCTTGCACTAACAGAGTTAAGAGTTATGGGGAGTTGATTTTTAATAACATGAGGAGGTATGATCCGAGAGGATCTTTAAGATATTTAGGATTAGGAAATGCCCATTTGGAAGTTTAGGTGTGAGAAGATTTTGTTAAAAAAAAATATATATTTTAGCAAGAGGTTGTAGTGTGTTGGAGCTCACCATAGCACCCTGCATTTTAGAATTAGTGCGCTTGTTAGAGTGCGCTACCCATTGGAATTGACACGCTACAACGCACTAGAGCCTACTAAAGCATGTTGTTAATTTTTGACAATTTTTAGGTTTTCAAGCTCTTCAAGAACTTTTACACTTCCTAAGACATATTGAATTATAAAAAGAAGGCTTCAGGTTTTTTCCAAAGTATCCAAATCATCCAAAATTAGAAAAGTCTTATTGAAGACTCATTAAAAGTTTCTTGAAAGTATTCGACAATCATCCTATCATTGGAGATTTTCACTTCTAATAAGAGTTAGAGATGTTTTAGCAGGTCGGGATAAATTGTTACAAGGTAATTTGGGTTGTTCATGATTACTTGTTAGAATTTAAATAGGCTTTTTTAATTTCAAGTTATAAATCACTTTTAACTTTTATATTAGTTTGTAAACCAATTTTTTCTTATTGTTCTTGCTGATTAGATTTAGATAATTTAATTATTGATTATTGATCTAGCTCTATACATTGTTTAGCATTCAAAAATTATAGATCATACTCCTCGTCGTCCTAATAGAACTTGCAGATGAGAGCTTTGTATAGAGCTTAGAGTTTCACTTGAGCTCTGCATAGAGCTTTGGACGGACTCTTTTTTAGGAAGTCAATTCTTCTTGAATCAACTTTTTAAAGTAGTCTGTTTTAAGAATTTTTATGAATAAATTTTATTATATGTGTATTGACAACTTAAAAAAAAGGCCGACTAATAATATAAAATATTAGTTAATTCGTTAGATTTGACTTTTTTGCCTAAAACAAATATAAAATAAAAGTCAAAAGCGGATTTGACAATCTCTTTTTTGCTTTAAATTCTCAGGCTATTTGATATCCTCGAGAAGTCAAGGGTTTATCCCAAAGCTCACGAGAAAAAAATTTTTATTCCAGAATTTCCAAGGATTTTGACTTTTAAAACTTTGAATTGAAGCTTTCAGAATTTGATCTTAAATTTTTTTTGATAAGAAAAAAATTGAACTTTAAAATTCTTAGAATTTCTTTTATTGAATACATATTTTTTAAATTTTAAAATCTCTAAAACCAAATATCCTTTTAGATCATGTAAAAAAAAAGCCCTTTAAATAAAGCCGAAACTTCTTTCTCAACAACAGGATTTTGATTCCTCTCAACCATAAAGGTCTACCATTTTTCTGACTTCCTATTTTTGTATTTTTGTTGCTCTGTCAGGCGATCCAGCACTATGGAATGGCGGTTGCTCCACCCCCCTCCCTGATCTTCGGTCCCAGACGTAATATATTTCCAGTTCAGGACCCACGACCAACCCGGCCATATATTAATAAAGGGCTGTTTGTCCCATTCTCTTTTCCGGGCTTTTTTCACTTTCTAACAGCCCTCTTCTGCAGGGTGCCAAACAATATCAGAATTTTAAATGACATAAAAGTTAAAAAGTTCAAGAATTATAAGGTTTAAATCACTCCTTAAACAGCCTTTTTTAAAAAAAAAAATTGATAAAAGCTCAATTTCGACAAACGGAAAAATAAGAAAAACAAAGCAAACCAACCCCAGGTCGAAAAGGAAAAAAAAATCCAGAATAAATCAATCACCAAAAGGCCAAAGAGTTTTTAACCCAAAAATGGAAATTCTAAAGAGAAACCAAACACGCTCTGAATTTCTTTAAATTAAATAAAAATACAAAATGGCATGGCAGCAAACGACAAACCCTAAGATAAAAGTCATTTTTGAAACAACGAGAAATGGGTTCCCAGAATCAGCAGAAGGGGAGGTCACGAGGGAGAAAGTAAAATAACAGGTTCTGTATTCAGGCCATGACTTCCTGAACGCACAGACTGTTTGTACCGTTAAAGTTTCCTGCTCTTTCATGCAATGTCAAGTCTCCTAATGAAAAATATAGTCATCGGGTATCTAGCTTTTCAGGATGCAAACCCTCCATTGCATGAAAAAAGGGGGGGGGGGGGGGGGGGGGAGGGAGAGGGGTAGAGAGAGAGAGAGAGAGAGAGAGAGAGACATTGATTAGAGTATCAGCAAAATGAATGCATTGGGTTCCATGCGGTGATAAAAACCAGCTTAACTTTCTGCCAAGGCCCGAGAAAGAGAGTGCCTAAGCAAGATAATTCAATGGATATCCGGCCATTTCCACTCAGCTCGAAGGCAGTCATTCATTGGCTTCTAAGATCGAGATCCCAAAACGCCGCAAAAGACAGAGAAACACAAACCATATGGTTCACAAACCCAATAGGTTGGTTTCTGGTATCTAAGATGACATTCTCCTCACATAAAATGAACTCTAAACATCTCTAAGGAACCAACAACCAGACTCCTTGACAGAATTCCAGTGGTTCTAAGTCATATCTATTTATGAACAATAGAGTCGATTACCTATGCAAAAATATGAAATCATGGAAAGAGATAAACTAACCCCCATCAAGTTGCAGTCTCATATGCTAATTAACAATATCTTAGCTCCATTTATGAACAACATAAAAATTTGTGAATTCTCCGGATACAAAAGAAAACATATTGCACAATAGGTGTAACATCATGTTTCTTGGAGTTGCTTCAAGAAGTGACGAGAGAGGAAATGAAGAAACCTTTTTCTTTCCTTTTTTCTTTTCTTGGTGGTCTGTTTTCTAAGGGAAGAGGGGACAAACAGCAAAAATAAATTACATTAGTCATTAGCCTCCTTACCTAGTACCAAATTGTGGATAAACAAAGCCCAAAAATAAGCAACAAACCTAAACCAGAAATCAGAAATTGAAAAATAATACAAAAATCCACTGCCATCAGATCCAAATGCAAATGAATCAATTGAGACACAGACAAGATATAATCCAGTAACAGGCATGAAAAGGCCACAAAATTTATGTCTAAAAAATTATCTGCATAATTTGAAGTTATCAATTTACGCCAACCGTGCCAAAAATAGTTCTTTCAGAGAATATAAAGGCAGAATGTAGTATAAATCGGCCAATCACCATCACAAGCAAACAGAAAAGGGATAAGCTTTCCAGCCTTTTTGCTTGGTGTCCATGTAATGATACTATAAGCATTACAACTGTCCAACCCAATGGCATCTCACGGCAATCTTTCGCTCTATATGATCTCGCAAGGCAACCAACAAATGGCAAAGAAAGTCACTTGCCAACCTACAATAGAATCTCCGGGTGAGCTTCCAATATATAGTATCAGGTTCTAAAGGAGGAAAGCATAGATTACTCACATGGAACACGACAAGGGGTACTTGTTAGCGTATAACTTTTCTTGCTTTAATTGTCATCTTGTAGCAGTAGCACTCTACTGGTATGAGCAGATAGCACCCTATAAGTTGGTCACTAGATTGAGGAAAACTGAGGGTTATAAATGACGCCCAGCTAAAACTAAAGCGATGGAGGAAACTTTTAAGTAGTCCTAGCCCATTAATGGTGGATGGATAACACAAACTGGCGGGAAATATGGTGGCACCTACAATTTTTTTCCCCCAATTTTTTCCCCTTCCACTGGCCTCCTTTATTCCATGGGAGGACCACCATCCACAATTCCATGTTTATTCCAGGGGAGGGCCCATCATGTCTTTTGCCCTTTTTTATCTAACATGGGACAAGGGGGACAGTGTTTCCTAGCCCCTTCTTATCCCCATTTATCAAGCGTGCCCTTGATGTATGGACCTTCCAAAGAATTGATACACCCCCAACATGCACCCCTTTATTCCAAATCTCATCAAGAACTTAACTTTCTTGCTTAAGTGATATTAATCTATTTGATGATATGACATTTCATACTCTCTCACCCAAGAGTTGTTTTCTGTCATTCTTCCAACAGGATGCGCTCCTCTGAAGACATATCTAACAGAACAAAGAAAGCTGAGTTTGGGAGGCTACACCTTGGCTAACTCAACCAGAGTTTTGGCTGCAGTTCTGAAATCTGATGTCAAATATGGACTCAGAATTTAGAGCTCATAACCACGAAGGTTTAAGATTTTAGTTGACATCTCACAGCTCAAACTCAACACATCATTGTGCCTGAATACAAGAGCATGGATAACTCAAGTGATACTTTTGGAAGAATACTTCTATGGTAGATGAAACGTATCCAGTCCTTTAATGCCACCTACACCAACTACACTCACTTTTCTATCTCCACCTTCAAATAACTCGCCATTCAGTATTCTGCTGTCTTTTTCACTCAAGACTACAACTTAAGTGGCATCACCCAAGGAACACAACCTCCACCTCAGGGTTTTCTTCTCTCTCTCTCTCTCTCTCTTCCTTTGTTCAGTGGAGGGGTTGGCTTTTATCTCCTCTCTAATTTTTTTTTTTTTTTTTTTTTTTCCTTTTGGTGATTAAATCCACATTTTGACCCAAAATATTCTCTCTATATAACATGCACAAAACTTCAACCGTGCCACCACTAAGATATATATATATATATATATTTTTTTTTCCCTGGGGACTCAATTAACTTAGACTAGTGTGGCAAAACAAGAGCTACCAAAAGATCAGGGTATATGACTTGAAAATTTCATTGGAAGCCATGCATGTGGGAGATCCAAAAAATTATCAGTTCATCTTGCCTCCAGCGTACTGGGTCAATGTGGAATGACATGGCAATTGAAGAAATGGGATGGTAAGGGAGATAAACATAGAGACAGAATGGATAAATTCTTTCAGCAGCTACAAGGGGAACATGGCATTGTCCCATGACAATGGTAGACGTGCTAAAGGCAGCAATCATTTGAAGAAACAAATAAAGGAAACAATGATAGAAATAAAACTGACGCCTGAAATTGGTCAAATAATGCAAACAAGTTCTACTTGGCATCAAAAATGGAAAGAGCAATATGCCAGTGTCTAGACAGACACATAAAATAGGAAAGGTATAATGGGCACTGCATATGTGAATGGATACCCAAATGCATTTGAGCAAGAAGTCAAGTCAACTTAAGAGATCTTCATAAAAATGTTTGCCAAACACTCCCATCATATAATACGTGAGCTCATACATAAGCAATTAATGGAAGTTATAATCTTTATCATAATATCTAAAATGATCTGTAATTGGTGCCTTTAATCATAATAACTGCCCTTTGACTGAATGTCACAAATACCTTACACAGAAAATTTGCAAATTTTTTCATGGATTTGAGGAGCTTGAGCTGTGACATTTACTCTAAAACAAGAACTCTAACAACTCTTAAATAGCTCGGCCAGCTGTTATTAATATTATGGATAAGCGAAGGCTGTCAGGTCCAAGCACCAACCTGGAAAGATGCTGCTTTTAATAAGGGGAATCAACAAGTAAGTACATTTGAGCTCGCCTCTAATCTAGTCACAAAAGCATTCACAGAAGCCAACAAGTTGACATATAATATGCTCTATGTCTACTCATCCTCAAATATACATACAACAATAAAGTCCAGTTTAGCAGAAGTCATTGGCAACTAATTTTATTTTCAATTAGTATATTTTCTTGTCCTGCAAGCACATATGATAAAAACACTACCAAACTGTGAAAATATATAAAATATTCAGCCAGTAATCTAACAAAATTAAGTAGTTGAACAACCAATACAAAATCTCAAAAGCATGTAGAAGACTAACCAATAAAAAACCTTTGGTAACTTATTTTTAATCAGCTTATCAGCACATTGTCAAAACCACAGCAAATTTTACATAAATCAGTGCTGGGTCCACTGGATGCTCTTAATATCTATGCCATCCTTCACCATCTCATAAAGCGGGCTCATTTCTCTCAGTTTCTCAACCTGTTGCACTGTGAGCTCAATGGCCCGATCAATCTCTGCCTCAGTAGTGAACCTCCCAATCCCAAACCTGATTGAAGTGTGAGCCATGTCCTCATCCACTCCCAATGCCCTCAACACATATGAGGGCTCCAAGCTCGCACTAGTGCATGCACTCCCACTTGAAACAGCTACCTCCTTCAACCCCATCAACAAGCTCTCCCCTTCAACATATGCAAAAGACAAATTCAAATTCCCGGCATATCTCTTCTCTATACTTCCATTCACCACCACCCCATCAATTTTTGCTCTAATCCCATTAAGCAATCTCTCTTGCAACTGGGTGATCCTCTTCTTGTCATATTCCATCTCCTTCATTGCCAATTCGCATGCTGACCCAAAACCAACTACTAGTGGAGTTGGGACAGTTCCACTCCGGATTCCCCTTTCCTGCCCTCCTCCATTCATTTGCGGTTCAACCCTAATCCTCGGTCTCCGCCTCATATAGAGAGCACCAACACCCTTCGGCCCATAAATTTTGTGTCCACTTAGTGACATCAAGCTTATATTCATTTTATCCACATCAATTGGAATCTTACCCAGCGCCTGGGCTGCATCAGTGTGGAAAGGAATGTTGAACTCTCTGCATATTTTACCAATTTCCTCAACCGGCTGAATCACCCCGATCTCATTGTTCACCATCATAATAGAGATCAGCCCTGTGTCGGGGCGAATAGCGGTGCGAAGCTGGTTGAGGTCAACTATTCCATCAGAGCCAACAGGCAAGTAGGTCACTTCAAAGCCCTCTTGTTGGAGGTGCCGGCATGAGTCAAGGACACATTTGTGCTCTGTTTGGGTGGTGATAACATGGCGCTTCTTGTCCCTGTGATAGGAAGGAAATTTTTAAAATGACAAATAAAGTGAAATGAACTTCAGAAGCACAAATACCATACCACGCCACACTGCGCCACAAAGCCGAGTTTAACATAAATTTGCTGCAGTTACTTCATTTTTATTGTAAATTAAGAACTAATGCACAAATTAAACTTTGTACCCCTGTGCTTTAATCCTATAACACTTGCACTGCATTTGCTATTAAAAATTAACATTTTGACCCAGTAGTTCAAACTAAAGTGCAAAGGCCCACTGCATTAACCGCATAGAGAGAAATGACTAGACATCCTTAACAAATAGCACTTCCAGCCCCAGCGCTTTAACTCTAAAACACTTACACCCTCCTGTGCTATTACAACAAACATTTCTTGAATTTGACCGAGACGACCAGAAAGAAACCAACTAACATTTCTTGAATTTGACCGAGACGACCAGAAAGAAACCAACTAACATTTCTTGAATTTGACCGAAACGACTCGATAGAAACCGTGGCAATCCTCTGTTTTTGCTTCACTCCAGGCGGTATTCTCCTTTTACAGGACCTATATAAGAGCTAATTTGGAACAAATTTGTACCCTCCCCGCCCGTTTCTGCATTCATTTTCCACTCATTTTGAACAGATAAACTCCTGTTTGCACTTCAGTCTACAAGTACAGGGGCAAAAAGTTGGAATTTTGGTAAATCCTTTTCAAATAGAATTCTTTGGCAAAATTTAAGATATCTTAATATGGACACCAATTTAACTCACAAGATAAAGTAGGAACATAACAAACACGCACGAAATCACCTCTACCTGTAGAAGTGCATGACGCCCTTGACGGAGATGTTGTTGGACTCGGTGGCGCCGGAGGTGAAAACGATCTCTTTCGGCGAGGCGTTAAATAGGGCAGCCACTTGTGCACGTGCAAGCTCGACCGCCTCGTCTGATTCCCAGCCATAGAGGTGGGTCCGCGAGTGGGGGTTACCGTACCGGGAAATATAGTAGGGAAGCATGGCGTCAAGCACCCTGGGGTCCACCGGTGAGGTTGCCTGCATGTCGAGGTAGAGCGGGCGGCCGGATATTCTTACCCCTTTCATGCAGATTCCGGCAGAGTACTCGTAGGGTTCCGCCGTGGACGGCGGAGATATGGCGGCAGCGGCTGTCGAGAGGGCCGAAGGAGGGAGGCCCGGCGGAAGGCGGTGGCCAGGAGCTTCGAGGCCATGATGACGATAGGCTCGTCAGCGGTCTCTGTACTCGGTTCGTGTTTTTTTTCCCCACGAGGGTTTACGAATAGAGAGAACGCCGGAGTGGTAGATGAAGAAAATCCCCGACCCTGTCCACAGGGGAATATTATGATGACACGTGGAGATATCGGAACCTTTAGTTAAAACGAAAAACATCGTTCTTGTTCTTGCGACGTTCTGTGAGAATTAAAGCGCGGTTGATCGAGAAAACGACGTCGCATTATCCTAGATTACACAATTTTGAAGAGATTGATCGCGAGAGAACTGCGGTGAAAAAAAAATAAAAAATAGGTGTCTCGATCTCTTCACAACTCATCAACCGATCAACGAACGATACTGACGGGAGAAGAGATCTCTCCCTCTCTAGACTTACAACGTAAGTAAAAGCTACATATATACCCACACACACAGAGAGACTTGGTGTTTGCCGATCCAACCTCTTAGAGAGAGAACAAAAAGCTAGACGATTCTAATGTTGTAATCTCCTTCACACCGACGAAAGGCTCTATCTGAAGTACCATTTAAGCAAATTATTCTGAAAAAGTCATCATCATTTGTGGCCAAAGTTGGGTATAAAAGGATAACCTTTTCATTCATTATAACCGCACGATTTCCCTGGTAAAATTTCCTCAAACACTCTCTGAGATCTGCCTGCGGTTCCAAGTTTGATTTGATGTAATGTGGGTTTTCTTCTGTTTGAACATTCTCTTCCTACTTGTGCTCTGTACTTCCGTGCCCAAGTACAGATCTGTGAGTTTATCTGAGCCATGCTTGTTCTATTCAATGTTTTTCTCGATTCTGCATGATGGGTTTGATTCAGAAAGGAAAACATGATCTAGTTTTGGTAGATCTTGTGTGGATTCTACATTTGCTTATTTGCTACTGCAAATGGAAATTGAAATTGACTTTACCTCTCTATTCTCTCTCTCTCTCTCTTTTTTTTTTTTTTTTCCTTTTTGAATTATTTGGTTTCTGCTTAATGGTTGAGGGTTGTGATGTGTTTGGAAATAAGAGATCTGTATTTTGTTACCTGTAAAACTGACTTAAAGGGGTAGATTCATGCATTGTTTCAGTTACCATACTTTTTTTCAGACCAGCTTGAGTAAATCTGTTTTTGAGGATTCAATTATTGCCTCCAATAAAATATCGAGCTCTAGATAATTGAATAGTAACTTCTAAGGTCCCAATTAAATGGCTTCATGATTGTGATATTATTTGTTTTATTTTAACCATTTCTGTGGGCATTCTAGTTATTATTGTGATGCCGGTCTGTTTGGACTTGCTTGTGAAAACAAGATTATGTCAAAGAATAAAAAACATAAGCTGTTGGGTTGACACTTTTACAGGTGTGCTGTAATAGAAGTGCGGATTAAAGGGAGTCGACCATGTTCAGGCTGTCTCCGCGAAGGAACCAGAGATCTAAAGGTTTGAAGGTAAAGCATGCTCTTCAGATATTTGTGCTTCTAGGCGTGTGCATATGGCTGGTATACCAAGTCCAGCACTCAGGCAACAAGAAGGGTTCATATGGAGAGAACACAAACATCTCGGAGAAGGTGAGTGATGCAAATGACTTGCCGAGGTTAGGGCGGAAAGACCTCAAGCCTCAAGGGCAGGAGGAGAACATTATTGACCAGAGGCACAAAGAGGAAGAAAATGAGGAAGAAAGCAAGCCAGAAAATGATGGTGAGGGAGAACAAACACCAGGTGAAGAGAAGCTAGAAGGCGAGAATGAAGGAAGTTTTATGGATAGAGGAAAGGAAACCGAAGAGAACAAAGGGTATGAACAAAAAGAAGAGGAAAGGGTAGAGAACATGGAGAACAAGAACATTCAGGAGGGTGACAATGGCGGAGAGAAAGAAAGTGACGAGAGTAAAAAGGAAGAAGGTGCACAAAAAGAAGAGGAAAGGGAAGGGAATGTAGAGAACAAGGGCATAGAGGAAAGTGACAATGGTGGATATAAAGAAAGTGATGAGAGTAGAAGGGAAGAAAGTGAAAGGAAGGAAGGCCAAGAGCTAGAGACAGAGGAGAACAAAGAAAAACAGAGTGAACAAAGTGAAGGTGAACAAGAAATCAAAGAGGAAGAGAAAAAAGAGAACAAGGAAAGTCAAGGTGGAGAGGAGACTGGAGAAAACAAAGAGAGTGCCAATCCAGAGGGGGGAACTAAGCAAGAGGGTGGGGAGAGCAATATGGAAGTAATAAAAGAGAAGGATAATGAAGGAGTGAAGGATGAGATCACAAATGCTGAAAGTGAAGAAAAGAAGAGGGAGGATACCAAAGAGGTGGACAAGGAAGACTTGGCAAAAGACCAGGTTCATCATGTAAATGATGAGAGCAGCGTGGGAGCTGGAGGTGAAGATCAGAAGAAAGATGGTTTTATCACCGAAGCAGTCAAAGATTCTCAAAATACAACCGACACTGATAAAGGAGGTCAGGAGAACTCAAATGAGGAAGAGAAATCGAAAAATGAGGAACAGAATAAACTGGAGGAGAATAACAGTCGAACTGGCATCAATGGGACCCAGGAAAATCAAAATGACTTAAGCTCGAATGTGAGAGAAGATGAGAGAGGGGAAAAGACTAACCAACAAGAAACAGGGAACCAAGGGAAGGGAAATGAGACCGATGTAGTGCAGAAAGGGCAAGGTTTGTCCGACATCAATGGTAGCACAGAAGCTAAAGAATCTGATAAACACCTGCAAGAAAACAATAACTCATCCCAACAAAATGGAGAAGGTGCAACATCGGAGTCCATTGAAAATCAAAATCAAACCATAAACCGTGAAGAGCTTAAAGGAGATGGCGTGCAGGCTGTTTCAAAAGAGCAAACTGAAACAACAGACACAGTTTCAAGCGGTGGAAATTCTGATTTGGATTCCCATCCTTCCACTTCAACTGAGCATACATCGGAGAAGTTGTATCAGGACTCAACATCTTCTAAAACAACAGAGACTGCTGGTAAGAACTTGCACTCGGACTCAAATGGAGCATCCGTGGATTCTTCAGATGGACAGAATGGTTCTGAATCTTCAACCACAGATGGGGAAGGCGGAACTACTCAGTATCAGGAGTCTGGCACTAATTCTGAAGCAAATGCACAAGAAAAGCCCTTGACCTCTAATGATTCTTCAAATGAACAGAATGGTTCTGAATCTGCAACCACAAACGAGAATGGAGGAACTACTCAGAACCAGGAGTCCGATTCTAATTCTGAAGCCAAAGCACAAGAGAAGCACTCAACCTTCAATGAAAATGAAAACCTGAATGCTAATGCTGAAGCTGAAACACAAAAGAACCCTTCCACCTCTAAGGAAAATGAAAACGCAAGTGTAAATTCTGGTCAAAGTGAATCAACCAGTTCTTCTGCCTCTAAAGATGAGGGAGAGACATCTTCAAACCAGAATGAGAGTGTGGGCAGTACTCAACAAGAGCCGGTTGGTCCTACAGATTCTTCGATCCCACAAGAAGAGAAAGATGCTCGGACAGATCTGTCAACCTTGCCAGATATCAAATCTGAAGGAATCAACAATAATGATGCAGTGGCAAAGTGATATTTTCTTTGGGATGGGTTGCAAATTTGGCTCATCTGCGGGGTCATATGCTGTAGCTAATCTCTCGTTTTGAATTTTTATTTCTGTCTACTATTTCTTCTATTTTTTTTCTCCTTGGTTCTGTTCTTTCTCATTTGCATAGATAAACTAGCAAGACATACGTAAACCAAGATTGTAAAACGTTGAATATCATTAGTTTGACAGCGTTCAGTTAATAAACATGTACTTTTGTTCGATTGGTACTGAGGTTTGCTATGTTATCCGTAGATCTTTCAATAGAATCTCTACCTAGGTACTTGTAGGATTTTCGACCTCTTATGGAATCTGTGATTTGAAGTTCTGTGACATTGATTATTCTGGAAGTAATTTCAGTGATTCAATCTTATTCTATCAATGTTCGTTTTGTAAGAAAAAAAAAAAAAGAAGACAAAAAAGGTACATCAATGAAGGATCAGAACCGCTTGACTCCTGTGGGTTAGATCCGTTTAAGACTGGATGTGCAAGGATTGTCTGGCATATATTTTTTTCTGCTGTTTCCAAAAGTTCTGCTCATATACACTTTTAATTGGTGCATACCTTGTAAACCATTTATATCTCGTAAAAATTTTGGCGCACAGACAAATTTTTGCATATCTTTGTTTAAGAGGGAAAAAATATTGGCTTTCTCATTTTCTTTATTCCAAACGAGTTTTCCATTTTCTCAATTGTTCTCAATTTTTTGTAATCATGAATAGATTATAGGAGAACATGTAAGCTACCTAAGACAACCCAGTAGATCGCCAGCTTGAAGCAGAAATGCTGAACCAGTTATATATTAAGACAATTTAGCAACGAGATAAATGCAGATATGAAAAGCGTGGGATCAACTAATATGCTCCAAAGAGCAAATCCAATCCACAATCTTATTTAATAGCAAAAAATGCATCAAAACAAAAGAGGAACAAGCAGTAACCAGCCAACGATGAACAGCGAGCAACATACAACACAACCATGGTTCCATTATGCAAATTCCTGATATAACATACATAAAATCCTCAGAGCTTTTCTCCGAGAGTAAACTTCTTTGATGACAAGCTGAATTTAGACAACTAATCACTGTTTCTGGTACATTTCTATAGTGCATGCCTTCAAGGATCAGTGATGCTTCTTCTCAAAGAGGCCATCTGGACCTGCACATTAAAAAGGTTTCAGCAAATGCAAGTGCACTTGTGTCTGTAAAGCTGGGCTGGAGAGAAGGAAGATTAAATAAGCATTGGAAAAGAGAAGAAAGTGAATGTTCTTGACTTTTTCCACAAGAAAGATAAAACACATATGCAGAGGACTTCAGAAAGAAATAAAGAAGAGTTGCATCTTCAACAAGAAGGGAAAAAGAAAAACTAAAAGCATGATATATTGGCATGATTTAACACGCAAATCTTCTTGATTCTCAAACAGCATCATTTACTGAAGTCCATTGTATTGACAACATTCTTCCTATGCCATGCTACAACCTCATGTCATCCAGTCCTCTATATAATTTTAGTTTTCATAGCATGACATGGTAATAATCCCCACATCACTGAAGATCCAAGCTAATCGGGAGCCATTTTTTAGCTCACTCATCTTATACTGCATTAGCCTCCGTTCATCTTCAATCATTAAGGACCAGAAAACTTAGCACATGCCCCACAGATGCCCCCTATCTCATGGTTTCAGAAGCTCTTTTAAATTGGCCCAGCTACTCTTTTTTCAGTTGAATTAATGAAGGCTGGCTCCATTTCTGACTCTTGAGAACATACCAAATGTATGCTTTGTTATTACTATACACTAGACTGTTGATGAATATTCACATTAAATTCAACAATATACATTAATCTAAGAAGACAGACTGCATAGAATAATCAATTTTCATGTCATGCAACAATATACATTAATAATCCAAAGAAGTACATTTTAAAACTTAAATACCTATACTTCAAGTGCCAACCAAAAGATATATCACATCTCATATAAGAAGACAGAAAAAATAAAAACATCAACAATCAATTAAACCAAACAGCATTAATAATATAATTAAACAGCCAATAGACGCAGATATAGTGACATACCCCAGGGAAACTCCTTGTTGCGGATGTGGAGATACGGATATGGCTGCATGCAGTGATAATTTGAAAAAAAAAATGATTAATAATATGAGAGCACAAAACATAAGATATACATATATATCCATAAATGCAGACATGGTAAAAAAAGGTCTTTCCTACTAGCAAGCATTGCAGACACCACAACATGGGAACCAGAAAGGCACCTACATACAAAATTAAGCATATATAGCAGTATTACTTATATTTAGGTGGGTCAAAAGAAAGATTACAGGGGGTTCTTCATGGTGCTGATGGCCTTTGGAAAGGTTATAGATTGTCAAAATAGTGCAGGTGGTAATGCCAGCATAAGTAATCTTCTCCCACTTTGCCGTTTCATCTGAGAGGAGAAAAATTTTGATTAATCAAAATTGCTTGATCTATTGATTGTAAAAATCAAAACCCCCGTCCTACCATAAGAGGGCCTTTTCCTACTAAAGGAAGGGGAGGTATAAAGTAGATGATGTCAAATATAAATCAATTTTACATATCACAAACATAGAAGGTCTTCTTGAGACATTTCATGGAATATATGGAATCCAATCCCAACATAGATATTTCCCAAGTGTTCATAGTGATGAATGCATCAGACAGTGATGCTGGAGGCTATGAAAAACTAGAATGAAAATCTACTGATACGAGCTGTATGGGCACAAATATATGCAACACCATATAAAGCACAAATATTACAAAGAGAAGCGGCAAATGGACTGACTAGGCAGGGTTCGTCTCGGATTTTTTCAAGTACAGGTTATTTTTGGGTTTAGGCTGGTTGACCATTCATCACGTTATGTCCAATCCCTGAATTGATGGACATGATATCAGCAAAACACCTTGTTTTCAGGAGGGGAATGAAAGAGGTGTTATGGCATTTTAAAATTTTGTCACATCATCTAAGGAGAAAATATTTGACTTTTCAATTTTTATTATCAGGTGCAATGTAAAATTTAGCAAGTGATTGAGTGAAAATATGGTATTAGTTAGTACTTATCTGTATCACTCCGAAAGACCAACAAGCCAAAACCAACCAGAAAAATTTTGGATCTTTTCATGTTCAAGTTAAGAACCGATTACGCTAGCCTAATATTCTAGACCAAAAATAAATAAATAAATAAATTATCAAATTGCATGAAGATTTTCCATTCTAATGGCAGTTGATTTGATCCTCCTTGGTTATTCATTTTTCTAGTCACACATCGGTGAACACCCAAATCCTCATAAAAATGAATGGAAACATGTATTATGTTACCAACCTCCTTCCAAAAATGGTACATATTCTTTTCCTGGTAATCCAAAATAGGCACATACAAATGAAGGTCGCAAATATCAGGGCATAACTTAGGCAACACAAGTTTCGAACTGAAAGTCATAAAAGACAGTGAATAACGGAGTTCTGCAGTTAATTTTTTCTCGCAGGGAATTAAGAGAATTAAATGCACATTTAAATTTATAGCTATTGCATTTGCATCGTATTAATTGATGTTGAAACAGGATAAACTTTCCTGGGGATAGACAGTATTGACGTTCCTTCATATTTTCGGAAGCACGCCTCTTTGCTTCCTACACCGCATCATCACCCAATTTAGAGAATATTTTAAGGATTTTGACTCAAAATCTTGCACCAGTAACTATACCGAGATTTCCCAAAATATCCACTCACAATTTGCACTATCTGTTGTTAAAATTTATCAATTCCATTTTTAAAAAATATTGTTTATCCATATCCAACATCTGGCAAATATCCAGCAGCAACTACTAAACCTTCGTCGCTACAGGGAAGTCAAAAACTCCAGAAGTCATGTGTACCATCCAAATATCATCAAGACTCATGGTTCTCTGAATCGAAGTTGATTAACTTAAAAAATTCAGACCACTAACGTTAATCTTCTGCTCAGATCAAAGAAATATATGCATATATGTATCTTCCGGACGACTATATACACATGGAGAGAGAGAATTTTCCATACAGGCGTCATCGTGGTGCCCAGAAGAAGCGAAGGTTCTCTTGGAAGCTGGAGCCCGTGGACCGCTACGGAGTCCCATCCGATAGACAGACCTCGCGATTGCCATCGCCATTGGATCTTCCCTCTTCCTCTCTCTCTCTCTCTCTCTCTCTCTCTCTCTCTCTATCCCCGACAGAACGATGACTCTTTACATCTCGAAGTCTCTCCCCTCTCTCTCTCCTAAAAAAGGAATATTCCCTCACTCAAGACCCATCCGAGCTAGTGAGCCGAGAAGTTCCGCTCATCGTCGGTCCGGTCCAAGCATGGAAAGATAATCATTAATTATTTTTCAATGTTGTCAAAAAATAATATTTTAATATGCATTGTAGTGCCTTTGCTCGTAATTTGGCCAATCAAAACCCCAAGAGTTGATACATTTTTATCACAGTTGATTTTTTCCGTGCGTCAATCCTGTTTACTCACTGCCGTTTAGTGGATGACGTGGCAGACATGTGATGACACGTAACTGCCACATCACCTAAAAAAGGGATATTTTCTGTTTCCACTGAAAAAGATAAAAAAAAAAAGGTAGATTTTACGGGCACCGGTGCCCACCCCTCTCACAAGAGGTGGGCCCTACTACCCGGGCCCTCTGCATTAGGAAAGGGCTCCACTGTCGAGTGCTCCCTCTCCTTCCCTCACAGAAGGGGGGTTGTACTGGTGCCTTCTCTTTTGGGGAGGGCACCGAAGTGTTCAAAAAAAAAAAAAGGGTAAAACCAAATAGGGCGGCGGAGACTACGGTACAACCTTTTAAAAAGGTTGTTTTAAACCTTCGCCACGTGGACCAATATAATTGGTCCACGTGGATTCTTCCAGGGACCAAAGTGTAAGTGAAATTATTCAAGGGACCAAAGTGCAAATATTGCACTTTGGTCGTCTTCTTCCCAGAGTCGCCGGCCGTCTTCCTACCAGAGCCACCGGTCGTCTTTCTCCTCGCAGAACGGTTGTCTTCCTCCTCGCAGAATCGCCGCACGCCGCAAGCCGTTCGGTCGTCTCCTTGCAGAACCGCCACACGCCGCAACCTCACAGAACCGCCGCACGCCGCAAGCCGTTCGCTCTCCGCTGGGCGTTTTTTCAAAGCAGGGGCTGCGGGTTTCGAAGAGGGTTTTTTTTTCTTTAGTCGGATCGGGCTTGGAATGGGGCTTGATGGTGAAATCGGAGGCCGTTGGGGAGGGTCGGACTGAGTTTCGGAGTCGGACCGAGTTTCGGAGTCGGACCCTTCGGTCTTCAGATTCTTCGTCTTCCTCTTCTTCCGATTCAACGTCTTGTATGTTTTGGTTTCTTCGGATTCTTCTCCTTCGGAAGATGAAGCGGAAGGAGGCAGTTTGCAGGGGGGCGGCGGCGGCTTGCAAGCGAGCAGTGGCGAGCGATCTGCAGGCAGGCGGCGGCGGCCTGCAAGCGAGCAGCGGCGAGCAGTTTGCAGGCGGGCGGCATCTTGCAAGCGAGCAGCGGCGAGCAGTCTGCAGGCGGGCGGTGGCCTGCAGGCGGGCAGTGGCGAGCGGCGTCGAACGGTGAGCGGCGGTGGACGGCGAGGAGAGAGATGACCTCCAAAAACCAACAATGACTATTTGCACTTTAACCCCTAAAAATATTTACACTTTGGTCCTCAAAGACATCCACGTGGCCAATTATAATTGGTCCACATGGCCTGAGCAATCCACGTGGCCAAACCTAATTGGTCCACGTGGAGATGGTTCCAAAACAAGCCTTTTGGGCTTGGTACGGGAGTGTTCACCAAATAGGGCTCATGTTGCTGCAAAAGTAGGCTGAAAAAAGGAAAAATTAATATTAAAATACAAGATATAAGAGTGAGATGTTAAAAGAAATTGAATTCAAAGAACGTACTTGTAAATATAATATAGGCTATACTTCCTTAAATTCTTTTTTTTGATATTATTTACTCTTTTAAATTATTTATTATATTATTTATCTTTTTAAAACTAATATAATTGAATTAATTGTTGTATTTATTCCTGAACTCTCCAATCAAAAGTACTGAATTTTTTAAAATATCATTTTAATTATATTTAATTGTTATAAATTTTAAAATTTTATGTTAATATGTTGTTATTAATAATAAATATTATTTAATTTTAAATATTAAATTAAAATATGAGTAATTTTACAAAATTAATTTAAACTATTAGTAATCTAACGATATAAAAAATTGCAAATTGTGAATAAATAATTTAAATTTAGTAAAATTTACTAAATGACTACAATTAAAACTTAACCATTAAACCAAATCAAGCAAATTTGTATTTTTTTATTTACTTTATAATAGCATAAAAAAATTAAAGGCAAGAATAATTTTTATGAAAAAGTCTTAATTAATTTTATAAATTAATTGTAACTTTTTATTTAGTTTAATTTTGTAAATAATTTAAATTAATTTTGTAAAACTTAATCATACTTTAATGTAATATATAAATTTAAATATATTTAATAATATTTATTATCAATTATAACATATTAATTAAAAATTTAAAAATTTTAATAATTAACTATTGTAATAGTAATATTTTAAAAAATTCAGTATTTAAAACTTGAGAGTTTAATGAGTAAATATAATGCTAATTTAACGACGCCAATTTCAAGGAGGTAAATGTTATAATGAATAATTTAAGAGATAAATAAGATAAAAAGTAAAGTTAAAAGGATTAAAATGATTATTGTTCTATGATATAAAATAGACAAAAAAAAAAAAAAAATTGAATACAGAATAAGAAAAAAAAAGGAGTAGGAATTGATTTAAATATGTAAGAGGTGCATCTAACAGGAGTTGCCGACGAGACAATTCAACAGGCATCAAAATAGCAATAACAAGTAACAAAAATAATAATAAAAGTAGCTGTGAGAAAGCAATCAATTGAAGATTTCCGTAATATATTTTGGTGATATTAAACTCTTATAATCACAAGCTTAAAGTAAAAAAAATATAATAAAATAAAATATTACTTTAATCAATAATATAATAATATATTTTTCTAGTTTACCTTTTAATTATAACAAGTAGTAATATAAAGAATAGTTTTAATAAGTTTTTAAAAATGAGAATCTTATATTTTGATTTTAATTTTTTTAAACCTAAATCAAATTAATCATTTAATATGAGAGATCAATTTAAATCAAATTAAATACATTAAATTGGATTAATTTCTGGAGTTAATCACCTGATCAGATCAATTGCGTTTAAAATGCTTTTATCTACTAAATTTCCAATTTACTCAAGGAAGTAGTTAAGATATTTATGATACAGTTAACATTATATATATATATATATGTATGTATGTATGTATGTATGTATGTATGTTGTTCATCTAGATGTTAATAGTCAATTGCATGGCTTTGTGTAAATTGTGTTAACTTTAAAATGATTAAAGAATCTGCTTCGTTTTTAAATAAACAAAATGTCAGTCATTTTTTGTGTAACTTAAATCGTGACTTTAATTAATGAATTTTTCCCTACACCTTTCATAAATTTAACTTTTTTACTATATCTTGTACTTCTAATAACTCAGTCTACTAATAAATATTATTTGTTTTAAATTAAGACTTTTATAATTTTAAAATGCGTCAATCAGAAATTAAAATATGTATGCTTATAAACCCAGCATCTCTCTTATATTTTATCGACGTGAGATTTATCTAAATGTGTTATATGTACTCTTTTTTTTGGTTCTCAGTGTTCATGCAAAAGTTTGTATGTAAAGTGACTCTTATTCCATTTTGTAATAACATAGCTCATTAATAAATATTATTCACTTTGAATTAAGACAATTACAATTTAAAATGTTTCTATCAATGATTAACATATGCATACCTATAAATCTAATTATCTCCAATGTTTTATTAATGTGAAATTTGCTTAAAGATATTTCATTACTTCTTTAAAATTTAAAAATAAATGATAATTATAATTTTACATATAACTAATTAATATAATAAGAAGTGTAGAATTTCTACGGAGTATTTGGAGTCGAAATCCAAAACAACATAAAGATTAACTAAAAATAATGCTCCGGATTTAACGAGTCTTAAGAGAGCTCTCAATTCTACAGTAAAATAAGATAAAATAAAGTAGTAGAGTTTTCTATTAAAGAAATTAGAATATTTTTAAAGACATTTGTTTCATTTTAAAGAAATAATTTTTTATAATGAATGTCTAAAATATGATTTTTTATTATTTAGAGGGTGTTTAATATGACGAGTATTAGATTTTTGTTTTTTAATTTATAAAAGTGCTTGTGGTTTTTAATGCTTAGAACGGACAGATGGTTTTCTTTGTATCTTAGAAATTTAAGAGCTTACTTTCATTTTAAAATCCAGAAACCCAGATTGACAAACATGCTTAGAAACTTTCAACATTAAAGCCTATAAACCTTTCGGTTTTTATCTTCCAAGCTTACCCAATGATTCAAGGTTTGTGGAGTCAAACAAATCCTTACATCACTAGTTTACTTGCACTCCCACACGCACACACAACAAAAGCCTTGCTTTCAAAAGTTTGACAAATAACCCAGTTCATTCGGGGCCTTTTCGAACAAAAGCCTTTATTTCAAAAAAATTTTGAAGTCAATGCGAAGGGTTCTTGGCGGCCAATATATAGCAGTTAACTTCCCTGCAAATTAAGCTCTATAAGGAAAAACTAGGCATGGAGAGAAGGCCTTGCATGAGAGACAAGAGGCAGCCACGGTTGCCAGAAACGACTCACCTGCAAGCCAACACCGAAGGACGTGAATGGCGAAAGAAGGTAAGTCATTCCTGGCGACCAAAGCTGCAGCCTCTTCTCTTCAAGCAAAGCCTCTCTTTCTCTCCAATAATTCTTCTCCACTCCATGTCTATCCCATGCAGACAAACCCTCTATTTATATCTGCACCGCTTAGAACTCGAAGATCAGATTCCGCTGCCACGTAGTTACGCAACTTTCTTTCTTCCTTTTCTCATTTTCCTTATCTGCATGGGCTACCTCTATGATATGGAATATATTCCTTTGTTTTGGAGGGTCAAACCCAAACGATGGAGATGTGTATTAGATTTGGAGTGTGTAAAATTTAATTAAAAGACTGACAAAATTTACTACAAATTGAATGGTTGAATTCCAATGCTTCAGGGGCGCATTGGGTAGGCAACTTTCATGGAGGGAATCCACTTAGACTTTGGCACACCTTTTAAAGTTGCACCACTGTTGACGTAGAGGTGGCAAATTCTCAACCAAGTTGTCAACAAAGATTATAAATTCTTTGATGCGGATGTGACATGGTTCAATCTTGTGATTCGTTTGATTATAAATTTAATTAATATTTTTTAAAATAAGAATAAAAAATTAAATTTAAAGAAGATTAGATTAATTATTTATTTATAAAGAATTTGATCAAATTTATTTGAAGTCAAATTCAATTAAAACTTAAATCAAATAAGCTTTACTCTTCTATTGGTGATGTGACAAAATTTATAGTGTTATATTAATTACAAATTACATTTAAAATATAATGTGACGAGAATTTCAAAATATCACATTCCTTTTTCTAAACTTATTTAGAATATTATGGCATAATATTTAGTTATTAAAATAGAAATGATGTAATTTTTTTAAAAATTCTATTTTTAATTAGCACCAAATTTTAGAGCATCGGTTGAGTTGTGAAATGTAGGTTGTTAATGGGTTAGATTTAATCCTAATATTTGATAAGAATTCAATTTAAATTTTAATATACAAATCTAATTAAAATATTTGATACATCATATTTGATTACAAATATCTGTAATCTGAAATAATTGGATCAAGTATAAAATTAAATAATCAAATCTGTTAAAGATCTGAGTCCGAATGTTAATAATAGTTTTATTAAATTAATTATATTATATATATAATATTAACATATGATATTAATAAATTCAAAATTGTATGGATTAAATTTTAAAAAATCAAAAAATTTAGAGATAAATATAATTGATAGAATAGAGTTGAGGGATTTTAGTGTAAAAAAGTATTATTTTCTTGTCGGATCAGATTTTTGTTTTGAATTTTGAATTATTCATCAAATTCGGATATGATTTAGTAAACATAAATCTTATAAGATATTTTATTTAAATTTGAATGTAAAAACGGTTAACTAGATTCGGATTCAACTTATTTGAGCCAAAATTTGACCCATTTACAATTCTAATGAAATGGTTCACTTGCTTGAACCCATCGGTGCTAACGTGTTTGCCTAGTTTATGGATTTAAAAAATGTTTTAACTAAATAGTTATCTTATTTTTTTGTAATTTTTATTTTACTTACTATTACTTAAAATAATCTACTATTAATACAAATATTTATTATTTACAACAAATAAAGATAATAATCTATTTATCAAGAAATTTTAGATATTTTAAAGAATTTTTTAGTATTTTTCACTTTAGCTTTATCTTTTAAAATAAAGTTAAACAAAAGGCTACACTTAAATAGTTTGATAAGGCAAAATAATATAAACTTATCTTATCTTATCATATGTTTTGCACACTGATAAACTAGGGTAGGATAATGTTGGTGCATCTCCCTTTATCTACTTTACCTGGTTGAATCTATATAATTTTTTCTCATTGAAAAAGAGAGTGAGATAAAGTTTATCAAGATAAAATCGCTAGAGTGCCATCTTTATCACCGGCCTTGAGGAGGTTCCACCTCGGTCACCAACTTTGAGAAGTTGGTTGCTGGCAAGTGGAACAATCTAGGTTGGGTTCGCCAGCTAGCAGTGGATGGTGCTCTTAAATGACAATAACCCTTTCAAGAATATTTTGATTAATTAATTTTTATTCCTTTTTATTACAAGAGTTAAAGTAAAAAAATTACTTAGCAAGAGATAAAGAGAGAGAACGATAAAGATAGTATTGAATAGGTTAAAATTATTTTATCTTATTATATCATCTCTCCAAATTGAGCATGGCCTAAGTTGAATAGTTGTGAAAACTCGAGATGAATTTATAAAGGCCACTGGGATTGAGCAGCTTGTTGATTCTGGATTCTCGGAAACGTGCCTAGAATTTTATCGAAACTTCAGAACAAAATCCAAATGACACGAAGTTGAGAAAGTGGAATAAATACGGTTGGATATGGGGAAAATTACAGTGGTAATCATCGCAGTTTTCTCCCACTTCGAATTGGTCCCTAACCTTCCAATTTGTTCGATTTAGAACCCCACACTTTTGGACCCAGTTCGTCCAGGAAAAGCAGGAAAAGGAGCAAAAAGGGGGGGAAAAATCCCAATACTGCCATGGCTTCATGCTCCAGCCTTGAGATCGATACAAGAAGTTCAGATATAACCTGCTTAGCTCGTCGTTGCATTGCAGGATCCACCCACAAGCACCTCGTTTTTCATGGTTGGCAGGCGCACCCAAGGAACCTTCTTCCTGGATTGTCATCAGTCCAAGATGTTTTCAACTTGGCTTGTCTTCCAGCTTTGTAGAACACATGTTTCATCCATGGAGGATGGTTTGGCTTCGTATTTACATTCGCATACATAACTACCTATTGTAGAAAAAGGAGCCAAACTTCCTTCCATTTTTATTCTCTTCCAATGGTTGTTAGGTTAGGTTAATTATCAATTCACTTGAGCGGAACTGGTGGTTGAATCGTGGAAATTAAAAGGAAGAAAACCGGGAGACTAATTTGTCCCGACTATTATTTCTTGGAAGAATCCTTGTAATAGAGTTGAAAGTACTCTCATGTGATTTGGATCTTTTAAGGCCTCGCCATCTTGGTTGTTTCGGTGGCAATCCAGATTGAACTTCCCACAGAAATTCGCTGGCCACCAAGGCATGGTGGCAATTCATACTTCTTTGTTGTGTTCTGATCATAATTGATTTTGCATCATATTTTCTGACAAGACCCTAAAAGTACATTTCATAAACAATAATTTGGGAGATTTTTGAGCAGTTTGGAGTTGATAAGTGACTATTTAAGAGTTTGAGTGTAAATAAGTTTTATAAAAAAAGAAAAAAATTACTGTAACATTATTATAACAAGGGGTTATAGTGCCTTGGATGCCATCTAAGTGCCCTAGAGCGTGCCCAGATGCGTAGTAGCACTTTGCGATAAGTTTTTTTTTCATAATTTTCAAGATTTCTAAATTTTTAAGAAATTCCTACACCTCTCAAGACTCAAGACATCTTGATTTATAAAAAGAAGACTTGGACTCTCCTCTAAAGCATTCAAAATTATTCAAATTTAATAAAATTTCATTGAACACTCATTCAAAATTGATCTAAATTAGTCCAAATCATTGAAGACTCGTTCAAAATTTGAGACAAAAGTTTTTTGAACCCATTAAAATCCTTCCAACACTTGGAAATTTAAATTCCGATAAAAGTTTATCATTCAACAATCGATTCTAATTGTTCTAAGGTAAAGAGTTAAAGACATCTCAATAGTCTTGAATTAATTAGTATAAAGAAAGTCAAATTTGTTTTAATTACTTATTAAGATTTAGATAAGTATTTTAAATTCCAAATTATAAAGCACTTTGACTTTCATATTAATTTATAAATAAATTTTTTCCTATTACTTATTATTGTTTGAATTTGGACCATCACCATTAATATTATTGATCCTTTTTTCTATGTTGCTTGCATTTTAATAAATTATAGATCAACAAAAAAAACCACACAAATTGCAAAATATAATGGAACCAATTAATTTGATCCGATTTTTGCAAAATTGTTTCACTTTGACTTGAGTAAAACTTTAAATCTAACATTTTAGTTTCAATTTTTCACAAACCAAACTCAATTGAACTATTAATTTCTGTACTTTAAATATATATATATATATGTATTTTTTATATATAATATGCATTTCAAATATTTTTTTAAAAATACGATTTGATAATATAATGTATAAAAGATAATTCAAATAATGAAATCAAAATGAATATCTTACCAAAATTAGACCAAATCTCTGTACAGTACAAGGTAACACCATTAAATTCCTTGGCTAAAGTCAATAGCTCAGCCACTGGCTGAGGTTTTTGTTCTGATTGAATCCGCGTGATTGATGCTCTTGTAATGTAAGTATCGAAAGTTGAGACCACCATGGTTGTAATCCAAGATATCAATGGTATTCACATTTTCAGTGGGCCACCAATCGGACAATCTCCTCGTGGACTTCTCTTCATCTTTTTAATCTCTTCGAGTTGCAGGAGATATAGCTGCATTTCTTTCACTGTAAATTACGTTAAACCCACCCCCCCCCAAAAAAAAAAAAAAAAAAAAAATATGTTTGACACTTTAACCCCTTAATTATAAAATAATCTATTCACTTAACCCCCCGCGCCGAGGCATAAGACAGTATCACCTTACTTCCTTCCATCTATTTGCAAACTTATGACATGACTTGTTTTTTTGGTTTATGATATTTTACTTCACGGGGCTAAAGCCCAAAATGTAAATATAAGAATCCTCCACTCCTTCGGATTTTAATTTTGGCTGTGGCCCTAAGACCCTGATAGACAATTTCCTAACTTGTATGGTCATCATACACATGTTTAATGTTCACTTGTGAGTTAAAGAGACCGAAAGGAGTACCGAAAGTGAAATATCAAGAGTCGGTTAGAGGATCCGAACTATATACTCTGGGTTTCTCGTTCATGGCTGTGAAATAAGGTTTCTGCTTTGGCATTAGAACGAACATTGATCCTTGCTGAAATAAGCTTAATATAAATGAGGAGAGGGGTTTGCATGAGAACAAGAGCCTGCGTAATGACCAGAAGACTTGCTTACGAAACAAGACATGATTATTTTTTAAAAATTTTTTTATACTAGGACACAAAATCCATGAACTAAAGTTGGCAGCAAGTCATTCTTGGCTATCATGCTAGACTCTTTGCTTCACGAAAGACCACTCTTCCTGTCCAATTCTTCTTCACTGTAATGCTAATCTCCACCTTCTGACCCTCTACTTATAACCTTTTGGGAAACATGACAGATAATGATCAGATTCCAACTACAACCTCGTGATGCTTTCATTTTTCTCTAGCAATAAAGTATATATTCTATTTGTTTGCCTAGTTGTAGAGTGTGATATTTTATTTCATGTTATTTTGTAAGTGTAAAACAATGTAATATATGAAGTTTTTAAAATTTATTACTAAATAATTTTAATTTAAATATTTTATACTTGTAGTTCAGGCTTAACTAATTATTAATAATTTTTTAAATTATTATGAAATAATATTAGAGTAATGACACTGTTGTGTGATATTTCATTTAGATCAATTTGTAAGTATATCATTTGTTTAGGATTAATGAATTCATTTTTCTTTAATAATAAAGAATAAAATAAAAAAATCACACATCAAACACATGAATTTATGTGATTCGGTTTGAATTTGAAACCTTTATTCTTAGAAAATGAAATAAAACAATTTACCATATAAAAATCAAAATATTGTTGGGAAACATTCTCTTTCAATTGTAGATGCGTCTATTTAGATAAAAATAGGTTTATCAGGTCCATGGAGCGCAAATAAAGTCCAAACAAAGCCCTCAGAAATCATTAGGAGCTCATATCGGTTCAGGTCGGGTCGGGTCATTAAATTAATGGGGGTCCAAATCCAAGATATGTCAAACAGATCGTGCTAATTTATTACCCAATGCTCTAAGAAGCTCTCGTTAATTCTCTAACCTCTCCATAAATATATATAATGAAGGTAGGCGACGTTTTCATATACTCTCCTTGAATTTATTTCTGAACTTTATCTTGCTTCTCATTAATCATGCAAAATTCATCCAACAGTAGAAATTGAATAGGAGTTTTAAGGTTTTGTACAACATGCCTCTTTTCTGTTTACTTTACTTAAAAAAAAGTGTATATTATAGCGGTTAGAGTTGTATAAAATGGTGGTTTCAATCATCATTTTCTATACATACGGCAATTACACAAACCATAGAAATTGTATCCGTCATTCATTATAATTTGGCAGTTATAGTGCAGTCCACTGTAATTGATATTGATAAATAACGGTGATTAAATTACAACAATTCAATATATATATTTTTTGTATTGCTTGTACAGTTTTTCTCTTTCTTCATAGTGGATTATACGTACATGGTTTTTTGCCAATTTTAAGGAGGTGTTCAGTTTAAATATGTTTTAAATTTGGGTTTTTATCATGGAAGGAAAAATTTTAATATATGCTTTGATTAAAACCAAATGTACAAAAAATTTAAAAGTAAATTTTTCCTCATTTCTCTCTCTTTACCACGTACTTCATTTGAATATTGATAGAACAACTAATAACATTCAAATTAAGAAAATAAAATTTTAAAAATTCTAAAAAACTACTAAATTCAATATTCTGTTGGAGCTATTTTTTTTTTAAGTTTCAATTTTTTCATATTAAAGCAAATAATTTGAAAAGACTACCTTCAATTAGTATATAAAGTTTTATGGTTTCTTGCTTTAATATAGATTTAGGTAACACGACTAAGAACAATTAATTACTCGTAGAAGGTAAATCGAGAGGAATTTCTTTAATGTATAAAATAATAAGCTTTGAAAAAATTATTTAGTACTGAATAGATAAATTGATTAAGGGAATGATTTTGACTACTTGAGTAATATGGTATCAACCCACATGAGTAGAGTGGAAAAGATAAACTCTCCAAAATCCCCCATATCACTTCTACTACCTAATGAACAAATCCGGATTCTCTTCATTAATTGGGAGAATTTAGATGTATATCATGATGTCAGATCTTCATGCTGAGAACACATCAGATAACAATCATACTGAAGCCGATGCCACCAACAAATCTTCACGTTTTACTGTTGGGAGGATGTCTTGGGTGTGTTGGGTTTGGGATTAGAAACGTGACCCGTGATAGGTGGTCTTTTGCCTTCTCTTCCCGTTATACATTAAACAGAAAAGAAACTATATACAAGGAAATATTGAAACCTGAGTTTGATACTATTGATAGATGATTTTAAACCTTCCCAATCCCAAAAGTTAGCTTACTGGGTGAAGTTGTTCCTCATACAGGTGTACTGAACATTAATCCTTTCCACAATTGACATGTAATATGTAACAACCGGGATCTCCTGATATATAATAAAATACATTATTGTTGTTGCTATATGCTTCGTAAGCATGTAAATTTGTGTGGTTAATTTGTATCTATTGTTTCACTTTCTTAACCTTTAGTTGATCTGTTTCTAAGTAGTAGTCTTTTAAGAGAAAAGATTATACATATACAACGGCCAATAGTTATTTCGGGAGAGTCTAGCAAGGAGAGAGAGTCTTTCATGAAGGAGAGTAGCTCCTCAACACAACCGGGATGCTTGCCAGGTCACCCACAGCAGTCTAGGTTTTATAGATAGAATCATCAGATAGACAAGATCATGGGGAGGAACTGGCAAGTCATACCTGGCTACCAAACAAGACTCTTCCCTCCATGTTAGACCTCTATCCCTAAAAATTATCTTCTTATACACGAGTTTTAACTTGCTCACAGTGTCATCCCAATCTCTGCAACTGGAAGAGAAGGTCTTGCATGAAAATTAAGAGCATGCAAGTTGACCAGGACATGACCTGCCTTCCTC
The DNA here is from genome assembly GCA_911865555.2 of Thlaspi arvense. Classification (NCBI taxonomy): domain Eukaryota; kingdom Viridiplantae; phylum Streptophyta; class Magnoliopsida; order Brassicales; family Brassicaceae; genus Thlaspi; species Thlaspi arvense. Next base: position 3,872 of record CAJVSB020000906.1, on the reverse strand, counting down.
TCCCAATATAGGGTTCTCCACACACGCATGTATGGCACCCATCAAGGGTCATTTGATTTTGCATAGAGCCCAGAAGTGGGGGGAGAGGAAGAGCAAGTCATTCCTGGCCAACAAGCTAGGCTCTTTGCTTCATGTAAGACCTCTCATCCCATTCAATTCTCATCCACTTCTATGCCAATCTTGGGCTTCCGGGGTCTCTATTTATAGCATCAAGATGATCAGATTCCAACCCAAACGTGGTTATAATAGAGTAGTTTCCATTTCATTGTTCATGATTAGGCATATATTCCTTCTTACCTAGCACTGATGCCGGAGATAGACCTAAAAAAGTGAAGTGCCCAACAAGATTTCATTATGGATTTGGTCAACAAGCACCCCGGCTTGCCTACTTGCGTAGTATAACTTAGTAGGATTTGGACGTCGCAACTTAGACTAATTTTCCTTGCTGAGAATATCGTTCAATTCAGTTTTTAAGTCTAAGCGTGGACTTCATTTTGAGGTTTGTTCTAACTTTCTAAATCGTAAATATAATTGAACAAAATTGAATTATTATATCTCATTCTAACTTAATACTTGCAGATGAAAGATACCTAATACAAAATATTTTTTCATCAAAAATTGGTTTCATTCAATTTAGGTGGTTAAATATGAGAATTAAAACATACCCAAACAAAAATTGAAGTCTAATTTGGGTCCAGTCACTAGAAAGCGTTGCTCACACCTATTACGTACTTTGCTGGGTTCATTTATAGTAGTTCGAGATTGTTTTATTCGCCAATTTGGTCCTAATCAGTGGTATTATAACAATCAGGATCTGAAGCCAAGTTCTACCGATCATCTGGAATGTCGTAGTCTTCCATGACGGCTGTTTTCGGTTGAGAAGAAGATTAAGGATTGTGGCCAAGTTTGCAAATCCTCTCCTTGAACTTATTTCTGAATTTTGTCTTGCTTCTCATCAATCACGCAAATTTCATCCAATAGACCGAGGGTTATCAGCTATAAATTGAATAGGAGTTTAAAAATTTTTTACGGAATGAGAATGCCTCTTCTCTGCTTACCTTCTATATATTTCGTCTTCCTCTGCAACATGTTATATATGTTCTATCAATTTATACTTGACCTTTTGAGCTCCTCGAAAGTCCAATGGATACATAGGAGTTGTTTGGTTTAAAAATGTTTTTGAATTTTTGGTTTTTTATTAATGGAAGAAAAATTTTAATATTTTAATAATGTTTGTTTTGATTACACAAAAATAATTTATAAGAAAATGTTCAAAAAAATTTTAAAGTAATTTTTTTTGGGTCGTCTTCTCTTTTTACGGCGTACCTCATTTGAATATTGATTGTGAGGTTCTACGTCGGTTGAGGAGGTGAACGAAACATGCCTTTAGAAGGGTTGTAGATACCTTCCCTTGCAAGATTCGTTTTCCCCTCTGTTAATGGGGGAGAAACAAAACCGTGAGGCTGTTGGACGGGCCTACTGTAAGGGGTAGTGATGCAGCCCAGCAAAGCGGACTATATTTCTTGCAAATGGGCGGCTTGAGCTGTTACAGATGGTATCAAAGTTAGGGCCTGGGCAAGTGTGCTAGCAAGAACATTGGGCCCCAATGGGGGTGGATTGTGATATCTCACATTGGTTGGGAAGGTGCACAAAGCATCTCTTTAGAGGTTGGTAGATACCTTCTCTTGCAAGACGCGTTTTTCCCTTGTTAAGGGGGGAAAACCGTGAGGCTGTTGGGCGGGCCTACCATGAGGGGATAGTGACGCAGCCCAACAAAACGAACAATATTTTGCAAACAGGCGGCCTGAGCTGTTACATTGATAGAATTGAAAACATACAAATTAGGAAAATAAAAAGTCTAAGAAGTCTTAAAAACTAGTAAAATCACATTCTACTGAAGCCAGAGATTTTTTATTTTTTTAAGTTTATTTTTTTTTTTTCATATTAAAGCAAGCAGTCTAAAAGTAAGGACTAAAAAGGATGAATGAAATGGCCAATTACCCAATACCTTGTTGAAGGCAGATGTTATGTTTGAGAGAGTAATAGGAAGATGGAAATAACATACCCATTAAAAATTTTACAATGTCTATGAAAATTGTTTTAATATTTTTGTGAAAAATACACAGCTGACCTTTGTTCAAGAAATTAAAATGATCTTCTGTTCCTGGATTAATCGGCTTGATCTTATGAATAAAGCTTTCTTCTTTTAAAAGCAAAAAGCTCTCTCTCTCTCTCTCTCTCTCTCTCTCTCTCTCTCTCTCTCGTTGAAGCCCCTATAAAGAAATCAACAAGCACCCAAAATTGTGTTGATTTTCTCATTTTATTACAATCCAAGTAAGAAGCACCAGAAAATTCGTGTATTGTTAATTAAGGCATTGCTTGGTTATACTCAAAAAACAAAAAATTATTTGTTTACAATTTTTATTATTTAGTTTAAACATACAATAAAAAACTAAAAATTTAAGAAAAATCTTTATAAATTATTCTTTTAAGAAGATAGCTTTATAAGTTATTAGACCACTATCCCTAGAAATTATATCATCTCATACACGAGTTTAACATGCTTAGAATATCATTTTAATTAGAGATGTTCAATAAATTGAATCAAACTATTTAAACCAACAAAATCATGATTTGATTTGGTATGGTGTAATTGGAAAAAGATTTTTTAAAGTTCAGTTTGATATTTGACGTTTAAACAAACTGTATATATAAAATTAAGAATTCTATCTTTATATACATAATTTATTTTTATTATTTGACTGAATATTTTTTTTGTTATGTTTTATATTAGTAATAATTGATTTTTTTTTTCTTAAACTGTGATTTCTATTAGTATGAGTAAAAATCTGTTATACTGTACAAGTATATTTGCTGTATAATTTACAACAACTATAATAAGTTTATAGATAATAAATTTGTAAAGTTAATTAAACAGGTTAAAAAAATGAATGTTTGATTTTTAGAAAAACTTTATTTAAAAATTTTATAACAGTAATAAATTTAGTCCATTCTATATTGCAAATTGTAAGTTATGGTTTGAAATCAAACTAAATTACAAGTTGAACCAGATCATGAATAGTAATTTGGTTTAGTTTTTAAATTACAAATTGTAAAATATAGTTAAATTTGAATATGAGTATTAAACCAAATCAAACTGAACTGTAAACACCCCTAATCTCAATCTTTATAACAGGAAGAGATGGCTTTGCATGACAATTAAAAGCTGCAAGTCGACCAGGAGATGACCTGCCTTCCTCTCACTGTATGTATAAGTTTCTCCACACATTCGATTTTGGCCTTCAAGAGCCAAAAGTGGTAGGGGAGGAAGGACAAGTCATTCCGGTTAACAGGCTAGGCTCTTTACTTCATGCAAGACCTCTCATCCTATTCAATTATCATCCACTTCTATGCCATCGGGAGCTTCCGAGGTCTCTATTTATAGCATGAGATGATCAGACTCCCCACCCCACGTGGTTACAGCAAAGATATTCATTTTATTGTGCATGATTAGGTATATATTCCTTCTTTCACCTAGCACTGATGCTGGAGATAGAGATAAAAGAAGTGAAATGCCCTACAAGAATCCATTATGGATTTTGTCAACGGGCACCGCGGCTTGCCTACTTGCATAGTATCATTCAGAAGGATTTGGATGTCTCAACTTGCGTAGTATCCAACTTGAAGACATGAGCTTCCCACCAGAGGGATCCTCTCTCTCTCTCTCTCTCTCTCTCTCACAGTCACTCCAATAATTTCAATTCTTTCCAATTCCAATGTGATTTTCTTTTTGGGTCGGGGAAGGGACGGTCTGCAATTACGGTTTTATATTCTGATGAAAATAAAACTAAATTTTTAGAATATATGTTTTT
>CAJVSB020000905.1:0-119775 GCA_911865555.2 Thlaspi arvense | reverse complement strand
AAATAAAACTTCTGACTAATGAGAGAAATTAAGAGATTATGCAAGAGAGAGATCTATTTAAAAATATGAGAGAGATACCATTGGGGAAAATGATTTCGCTAGTACCACATTAATTTTGCTTGATATTATGAATTAAAATGGAATCTAGGTTTGCTAATAAAATTATGAGATGGCAAGTTTTCAAAAATATTAACCTTCCTATCGGACTGGCTAATCTATCGAGCCCCGCCTAATTTACTCAATTCCAAAATGTATTAAGAGTAGCGTAATATCTTCGGTTAAGCATCTTACCGGACTACCTAAACAGGCTACCACAATAGAATTTTAGGCATTTTACTGAACTATCAAACTTCCATTACAATGCTTGACTTTACTTTTAAATTACAATTTGGCTTGAAATCAATTAATACTACCTAGCAACTGTTACCAGACGATAAACAAGGTTGTGAAAATCGATTACAAGTTAAGTAGCATTAAGATTAGCATTACTCAATCTCATAAATTCAGTTTTTCTGCAATAATTAAAAAAACAGCTTTCAAGAAATCTGAAATATCAACTTAATCCTTTATAACATTCTAAACCAAGCTAAAAATCAAATTATCATGTAAACACTCTCAAGCTCACAATCTGAAAATTATAATTGCAGAACCCTAGAATCAACAATTTGAAATCATATTATCAAAAAAAATCAGGTTGTACAACTATATCATTTTCCCAACTAAGATAATTATTTCATAAATTATTCAACAATTTAACCATAAGATTAATTTTCAGCAAGAGTTCATACATGATATCAATAACAAAACAAAACAAAAATTTGCTGAAAATAATAACAAGATTAGGGAGAAGAACTTAGCCTAGAAGATGAATAAATTGAAGTTTTTGTAGTGCTTTTGGAGGTTGCTTCTACTAAAGTTTGGTTGTAGAATTTTTTGGTGTTGTTTTTCCTCTCCTCCAATGGTTGCACTTGATCTTTTCCTTCAATTTCCAGATTGCTCAGAGTTTTTCCTTGTTCTCCCACTCTTTCTCTCTTGTTTTCTCTCTACTTTTCTCCATTTTTGTGCTCCTTTCCCATTGTTTCAGACACTTTCACCCACCCCATTCAAATCAAAGACATCACTCATTTTTTTCTTCTTCAAAAACAGCAACCAGCTGTATATGATCTGTGTGTTGCTTTTCCACCAAAACTTCCTCTACAAGAAGCTCCAAAAGGTTCAAAATAATTGAAATGAAGCAACAAGTTCAAGTAGTTCAAGTTTTGGGCATTGGGCATGGAGCTAGATCGTCCATTAGGGTCATAGGTATTTGGATTTGAATCTGCAAAACTTTGCTGCTGTTGCTGAAACTGTAAGTCTGCTTGCTTCTTTCAAAAATTCCAACATCTTGTAGGCTGAATTGGACAAGGCCCAAACATAAAAAGTTGTAGAATTCTTCATTATCTTTCTAACGCCCTTTGAATCAACTCAATCAGATTTTCTACCTCAAGTTATGAATTTTTTCTTCAAACACGCTACTGATGAAAAAATTGCAGAACTGTTCTAAATGCTACAGTTGTTTGCTAAATTTTGAACCCTTTCTATACCGAATTAGATTTTCTCCAAAACACAAAAGTTGTAGAGCTTTCTCTAAGATTTCCAAAACATCTTGAATCATATCAATCTAAATTCTATAGCTCAAGTTATGAATTTTCTTCTTCCAACATGCTACTACTGAAATCTGCTGCTACTCCTACAAGCTTCCAACTTCTGTTCCTTAAATTTCGAGAGTCTTATGTGCAGAACTGGATTGAGATCAAAGCATGAAAGTTGTAGCTTTTTCTGTTATCTTTCCAATGCCTCATGAATTATCTCAATCTGAATTTTGTACCCTGAGTTATGAATTTTTTTTACAAAGACATCTAGCTGAAAAATTGTCATTGTTGAACCTGATAAATCCCAAATTTATCTAAATAAGTTAAAATTCTATGAAAAATTTGCTCCATAAAGCTCATTTTAATAAACCCATCCAGTTCATCCAAATTAAAGATAAGTAAAAGATATATTGAATTTATGCACAAATTATCACATTTTAGCTAAAAATGATAAAAAAATATTTGATAAATCCAAATAATCTGAGCACATAATTATAATGTAAATTGGATTTATCAACTACCCCCACGCTTTAACTTTTGCCTATCCTCAAGCAAAAAAAGACGAGATTAAACTTCAAAAACATATTCTTTGCTCAAATCATCCAAGACATTGTGACACTCACTAAAAAAATTATATTTTACTCAAAAATTCAAATGTGAGCTCATAGCCTAATTCAAGACATAAGCAAGCATCTCTGAATGATTTATACAAATGAGATAACACAATGAATACTAAAGCAATTAAATCTCAAGATGCTTGCTTAATAGCTCCTATACACAAATCATAAATAAATGCATTCTCTAAGATACATAGGACTTTTTAAGGTTGTAAAGGGGCTCATGGGTACTTTTTAAGGTTAACCTACTGCCTTTATAAAATTTTAGCAATCAAGATATGATTACATTAAGTATAAAACCTTCAATTTCAAAATCTCATGGAAGATTACCATTCTCACAACCAATTATGCATTAAGATTTCTAGCACAGGACAATGATGATATAATTAATGAAAGAAAACTTAATGATAGCTATCAATAGCTCAAAAGGCTAATTGGGTAGTTAATGTAGCAATGAAACAACATAGGCTATCGTGCAAGGCTCGAATGGTGTTTGTTGGTTTATGCATCAAAATAAGGAATTTTAAGGCAGTGAAAATTTAAAATTTTTATCTTTTATTGCGTGATCGAATCACGTTAGATCCCTAATTCCATGCCCCAAGATACAATATGCATGAATTTAATATGAGAAAATTGATTTATACCTCACAAGCTTCCGACTGATGTAGGGATTGAGCGAATTCAAATTCGCATGTCAGCAAATTAGCACGTAAGTTGGAACGGTTCACGAGAAGTTCAAATGCACTTCCTCTAACGGTATCCACACGGGGAACGTCCACTAGTGTTTAAGATTATGTTAGTAATCTAAAAACACTTTTCTCAACTTATGGGCTTTTCTATCAAGATAACTTTTTGATCTAATGATTATAGAGAATCTCTCCCTCACAACTTCTTTAAAGTCTCTCTATTGATAAAGGTCTCCTAGACCTATATTTATAGAGAAATAATTTTGTATTTATCTTATCATAAATTAGGAGATAATATCTATATTATTTAATTTAAAATCAAATAATATCTATGAATATAATTCATATTAATTATCTTTAATAATCTCCCAACTAATTAGGAGATAATATCTATATTATTCAATTTAAAATTAAATAATATCTATGTAGATAATTCATATTAATTATCTTTAATAATCTCCCAACTATTTAAGAGATTTTATATAACAAGATTAAATGATTAATTAATTAAACTATTTAATTAATATAATTATTTTATTCTCCTGTATCTATTAATTAAATGACAAATCATTTAATTAATTAGTTTTAATTAATTAATCAAATTAATTAATTCAAATAAATTTTCATAAGTGATATGGACTTATTCGCTCTTGTGTGTGACCCCTTAGATTCACTAATTAGCTAGTAGTGGGCCCACAACAAATTATAATTTAATATATGAATAATTAATTATAATTAATTACTTTGGTTAATTAAACACCTTTTAATTAACCACTCTTGAACTAATTTATATTAAAATAAGAGTACCCACACTTTACGAGATATATCTAGCAACAAGCCCGTAAAGACCTAGAAATAGGTGAAAGTAAAACTGTGAACCTTTTTCTGTTTGCATGTACTATGCAAATACAATCTTTCTATTAACTAATCTCCTATTCGAGATACAGGATTTGGATAATATGTCGGCATCCCGATAATCTCAATAACGATACATTTATTTCAGACAGTTATTCAATGACCAATCTAGAAAACTCATTTCCTAATTGTTTGTCATATGCTTTGTGCAAGGACTTTTAGAACAACTATCTGTAGATAGCATGGGAGATTCACCTATTCTGCTAGATAGGTAATGGATCCTATGTCGGTTCTCGTAGACCTCCATATATGAATGGTTTATGCCCAACATAAAACCCCTTATGTGAACAACATGTGATTGGGGGAAAACATCAAAGCACAAGAACCCATATACAAGATCACAACAGAACCTCAAGTCAAAAAATTACTTAATGCACTATCGCAAATATAGAGAACTCTAATTTCTGACAAGCATCCAATAGAAAATTCTCTAAGCGGGATTGTTCAGTGAACTTGTTCTCTAACAAGTACTCACGTGTATGCATTAGTGTCACTTACACTGATCGCCTATGAAACGAGGTACCTTCCTTACGAGTATGCTATACACGTGCAAGTCTAATCTGAATCTAGTCAATACCCTATCTTGACTTATTCTACGACTTGGAACATTTAAGACTAAAACCGTAGAAGCTTATTCCATGATCACCATCCATATATGCATGACCAAGTCTCGTAGTTATATATAGTCTAAGGGTTTCGACCAAATATAAAATTTACACATTCGATGAAGATGACCAATGAAATAATTACATATATATTGAATGAAAAATGATTAAGAGTATTCAATTACACTAATCAAATTTGCTAGCCGGGCACTACTCTATTAGTATTCAATGGGCAATGTAAACAAATGAAGATAACTAAGCTCAATTAAGTCAAGAACATGCCTATTTCATCCCTTAAATTATGCATATATCATATAATTAGCTCAAGGAATCAATTAAGTAAGTTTTTAAGTTCAAAGAGCTAAGTTTCACCATGGCATCACAAATGCATAAATGGTTTCTAAAATGCTAAACCAATGCTCAATTGGGCCATTTGGCTCACAAGAAGTTCAGAGCCTTACAAATTTTCAAATTTTGCCATCCTTTCAATTTTTGAAGAAATTTTTTTAAGACTTTCTTAATTTTCTTCAATATTCACACATTTTTTCTCCAATTTCTTCAGAAAAGTTAAAAATTTTTAAAAGTTTTCAAAATTTTTAGATTTTACCCTTACCCCCACACTTAAACCAAACATTATCCTAAATGTTTAAAAATAAAGCACAAGATAGGGTGGGTTAAGGAAACTCCCATGATTTTGCCCATAGCTAAATCTTGAAAAATGCAAGACTTTCAACTCTCTTTCCATTCCACACCAGAAAAATTAGCAGACCTAAAGTAAAGATTCCAAATTCAGATTGTTAAGATGCAAAAGGTAGCATAGAATACTATAGAACAATTATCAAAAGTGGGGTGATTCGCAAAAATGCAACTATATATTGCTACTAAAAAACAAAACAAAAAAAATACTAAAAATAAAGATATGAAATAGAAGTAAAAAGGATGCTAAGTTATAGTCATTAGCTTGACTCTCTCTCATTCATGGATCATGGAGCTCAATGTAGGAGGCCTTGCTTTCCATATTTCCTTCAAAGTAGTGCTTCAACCTCTATCTATTGACTTTGATCACATTTGTGCTATTGGGTGGACATATCTCTACCGTACTATGTGGATATACCTTGACCACCTTGTATGGTTCTATCCAGCTTGACTTCAATTTTCCCAGAAAAAGGTGAAGCTTGCTGTCAAAAAGGAGAACTTGCTGTCCCGAAGTGAATTGTCTATCTTTGATATGCTTGTCATGCCACTTCTTGGCGCTCTCCTTATATAGCTTTGAGTTCTCATAAGCATTGAGCCTCCATTCCTTAAGTTCATAAAGTTGAAAAGCAATCTTTTCTAACCTATAGCTTTCAAGTCAAAATTCAAGAATTTAGTAGCTCAATATGCTTTATGTTCAAGTTCCACAGGGAGGTGACATGCTTTACCAAAGACTAGTCTATATGAAGACATGCCTATTGGAGTCTTAAAAGCAGTTCTATAAGCCCACAAGGCATCATCAAGCTTAAGTGCCCAATCTTTTCTAGATGATTTCACAGTTTTCTCTAAAATCCTTTTCAACTCTCTATTGTACACTTCCACTTGACCACTAGTTTGTGCATGATAAGGTGTGCTAGTCTTATGCTTGACTCCATATTTTTCTAAGAGTTTAGCCATCAAGTTGTTACAAAAATGGGTTCCATTATCACTAATGATTGCCCTAGGGGTTCCAAATCTAGAAAATATGTTATTTTTTAAGAATTTCACTACAACCCTAGCATCATTAGTTGGTGTAGTGCTTCTACCCATTTTGAAACATAGTCAACAGCAACAAGAATGTATTCATTGTTCAAGGATTTTGGAAAAGGGCCTATGAAGTCTATACCCCACACATCAAATATTTCGCACACAAAAATATTATTAAGGGGCATTTCATGCTTTCTAGAGATGTTACCCATCCTTTGGCATTGGTCACAAGACATACAATGGTTTTGTGCATCCTTGAACAAGGTTGGCCAATAAAAACCTGATTGTAGCACTTTGGCTGCTGTCCTTGTCGGTCCAAAATGACTCCCAACCTCTCTATCATGGCAATGGCTCAAGATGCTTTGCATCTGTCCCTCAGGTACACATCTTCTTATCACTTGGTCTGCACAAATCTCGTACAAATAAGGGTCCTCCCATATGTAATGCTTCACTTCTGAAAAGAATTTCTTCCTTTGTTGTGTTGTCATGTCTTTTGGAATCCACTTGCCTGCATGATAGTTGGCATAATCAGCAAACCAAGGCAATTTGTCAAATACAGCATAAAAGGATGAAATAGCAAAGATTTTCTCATCCGGGAATTCTTCATTGATCTCTTTCTTCTCTTTAGTTTCGGTTTCTAGCCAAGACAAGTGATCTACCACAACATTTTCAGCACCCTTTTTATCTCTTATCTCAACATCAAACTCTTGCAAAAGTAGCATCCATCTCAAAAGTCTTGGTTTGGCATCCTTCTTAGCTAGTAAGTATTTGAGAGCTGCATGATCAGTATAAATTATGACTTTAGAACAAACGAGTAAGATCTAAATTTGTCAATGAAAAAGATAACTACAAGAAACTCCTTCTCTGTTGTGGTGTAGTTGAGTTGAGCTGTTGTGAGTGTCCTGCTTGCATAATATATCACATGAAAGCTCTTCCCATGCCTTTGTCCAAGAACAGCTCCAATTGCACCATCACTTGCATCGCACATGAACTCAAATGGAAAGCTCCAATCAAGTGCTACAATAACAAGAGAAGTGATTAGTTTTTCTTTCAACAAATTAAATGCATGTAAATAGTCATCAAAAAAACTAAATTTGATATCTTTTGCTAAGAGAGCTATGAGTGGCTTTGTGATATTTGAGAAGTCCCTGATGAATCTTCTATAAAAGCCTGCATGTCCAAGAAAACTTCTCACTCCATTTACTAATGTTGGAGGGGCAAGTTGGCAATTACATCTACTTTGACTCTATCTACCTCAATGCCAAATGCTAAAATTTTGTGTCCTAAGACAATTCCTTCATTTACCATGAAGTGGCATTTTTCCCAATTCAATACTAGGTTGGTCTCCTCATAACGCTGCAAAACTAATGAGAGATGTTTAAGACAATTATCAAAAGTATCACCAAATAAAGTTAAATTGTCCATGAAAATTTCAAGAAACTTCTCATTCATGTTTGAGAAAATGGACATCATGCAACGTTGGAATGTGGCTGGCACATTGCACAATCCAAATGGCATCCTTCTATAAGCAAAGGTGCCATAAGGACAAGTAAATGTAGTTTTTTCTTGGTCCTCCGGGGCTATAGCTATTTGGTTGTAGCCTGAATAGCCATCAAGAAAGCAATAAAAGCTATGCCCTACAACACGCTCAAGCATTTGGTCAATGAAAGGAAGTGAAAAATGATTTTTCATAGTTATAGTATTCAACTTCCTATAATCTATACATACCCTCCAACCTGTGATAGTTATTGTAGGAATTAGTTCATTCTTATCATTTTTAACAATAGTTATCCATTATTTTTTAGGCAATACTTGTATGAGAGATGTCCAAGAACTATCAAAAATAGGGTAGATAATACCTGCATCAAGCAATTTGATAATTTCTTTCTTCACTATCTCTTGCAATGTAGGATTTAGCCTCCTTTGATGCTGAATTACAGGTTTGGCATTATCCTCCAAAAGTATTTTATGCATGCACACTGATGGAGGAATTCCTTTAATGTCGGCTATTGTCCACCCAATGGCTTTCCTATGCTTCCTTAACACATTAAGCAACTTCTCTTCCATCTCACTTGTCAAAGAAGAAGAATAAATTATAGGATAAGCATTAGGTTTAAGAAATGCATATTTAAGTTGAGAAGGCAACTTTTTAAGTTCAAGTTTGAGAAAAATTTCAGCTTTCTTCTCCTTAAAATTTTCAACTTCCTTTTCACACTCTTTATTTTTTTCATCCATGCCCTCCTCCAATAATTCCTCACCATCTTCTCTACAATAATCCATCTCCAACTCATCAACAATATCATTAGGGAATTCTTGGCACACATCTATAGCTAAACAAGTCAGAAAATCTAAAGGGTATTTATGCAATTTCCTATGTTGAATATTAATTCCTCATTATTCATCCTAAAGATTATTTTCCCTTGTTGAACATCTACCAACGATCTACCAGTTGCCAAAAATGGTCTCTTTAAGATTATGGTGGTATCCTCATCTCCTAGCATATCTAGAACAATAAAATCAGCAGGGAATGTAAATTTATCAACTTTTACTAAGAGGTCCTCTACTATGCCCCTAGGTCTTTTAACTGAGTTATCAGTAAACTGAAGCATCACTTTAGTCTCCTTAATCTCACCCACACCCAACTTAGCAAAAATAGAGTAAGACATCAAATTAATGCTTGCACCTAAGTCACATAAAGCTCTAGTACAATGAAAAGACCCTATAGTGCAAGGTATAGTGAAATTCCCTAGATTTTTAAGCTTTGGTAGAATTTTTCTTTGCAAGATGGCACTACAGTGTTAGGTAAGTCTCACCATTCCTGTCACCTATATCTTCCTTTTGTTAGAGAGAATGTCTTTCATAAACTTTGCATAAGTAGGCATTTGGGATATCACTTCTAAAAAAGGCATGTTGACACTTAGTTGCTTCTAGATATCCAAGAATTTTAAGAACTGCTTGTCAAGTTGCTCTTGCTTGTTCTTCTGAGGATATGGGAGGTTCAAGTATTTCTCGGGAATTTCAGTCTTAATTTCCTTCCCTTTGGATCCTTTTTTTCCTTTTGTCTGGGTGTTCTTGCTTGAAGAAGCTTGTTGAAATTTTCAAAATCTACAGCTTGTGTTGCTTTTTTCAGCTCTTTCATCCTTTCTATTATGATTTTTAGTTATTCCCATGTTAGTCTTTTCCATATCAACTTCAACTTGCCTTTCATCCCCTTGTTTTTGGAGAGGTTGTTGCTGAAATCTTTCAGAATTTTCAGCTTTCTCACTCTCCTCAGTTGGCCTCTCGTTGATGACCTTTGGGCCTTCTAGCTTCTTCCCACTTCTAAGAGTGAAAGCACCTGCTTGATCCACCTCCATACCTGCTAAAAGTTTAGAAGTGTCCTCAGTTTCTACATTTTGATTTTCTTTTGCATAAGCTTCTAAAACTGCAAAATTTTCAGATATTTTTGGGTGATTTCTCCACCTGGGATTGTAAGTGTTACTATAAGGATTGCTTCGATTGAATTCTTGGGGATTGCTCCTATTGAAGGCATTAGACACAAAGTTCACATTCTTTTGAGATGACATGGTCCCACTGCTATTGGCTTGGCACTCATGATTAGGGTGGTCTCCTCCACAAAAATCACAAGGATGAGTCATTTGCACATTCATTACTGCTTGAGATGATTGGATTGCAAGATTGTTTATCTTTTTATTTAAAACTTCTAATTGTGCTGCAAGTGAAGTGACTTGATCCACGTTGTAGATTCCTGCTCCTATCCTTGTTGGCATCCTTTCATTGGGCCATTGGAAAGAATTTTTAATCATCTTATCAAATAAATTGTAGGCTTCTTCGGGGATTTGTTCATGACCGAACCTCCAGCCGATGCATCTATCATACCTCTTGTAGAATGATTTACCCAATTGTAGAAAGTTTGGATTTGAAAACAAATTGGTAGCTCATGGTTTGGCACTTTCCTAAGCATCTCCTTGTATCTCTCTCAAGCTTCATATAATGATTCCATGTCACCTTGTTGAAATGCCAAGATCTCATTCCTTAGCTTAGAAGTTTTGAAGTATTTAGCCAAAAACCCTCTCTACCATAGATTGCCATGTTGTAATAGAGCCTGATGGTAAAGATGTGAGCCAACCCTTAGCCTTGTCCCGAAGAGAGAATGGGAATAATCTAAGTCTTACAGCATCTTCAGACACTCCATTGTATCAGAATGCATCACATATCTCAAGAAAGGTTCTCAAATGCACATTTGGGTCTTCAAGAGGTAGTCCGCCAAACTGATTAGATTGGATCATGGTGATGATAGCTAGCTTTATCTCGAAGTTATTTGTATTTACACCTGGTCTCAATATGCTTAATTCAGCTCCAGTGAAAACGGGAGCTGCATACTCTCTCAGAGACTTGGGTGCCTCAAGTTGTGCCTTTCTATTTTCCATGTTTGGTTGCTGAAAAACATACTCTTGATGAATCTCCTCTTGTAAATTCAGCTCTTGCTCTTGGTTTCTAGCTGAAGCTCTTCTGAAGATATGGAAAGCTCTTTCAACCTCTGGAATGAACCCTTCAAGAGGCTCCTTTTGACTTCTGGTCATGCACCAACAAAGCTTTCAATTTAGCAATTTCAGAATTTTAGAATGCTGAAATTTGCTAAACTTTTTAGAGTTTAAGATAATTTTCTGCATACAAATAGATCAAATAGGCATCAAAAGACTAAATTGATTTATCATTCAAGACTTGTACAAAACAATAGATTAGAAAACAGATTTATAGCAAAATAGAAAAACAGATTTTTAGCATAGTCAACAAATCAGAAAATTGAAAATAACTAATTTTTAAGGCTATAAAAAAAACTAAAAAATAAACCTTAGAAAAAAAATTGAAGTCTAAATAAATAAAATTATACAAAAGAAAAAAATTAACACTAATAACAGAAAATTCAGATTACAACAAACAAGCCCAACTAAGAATTTAGAAACTACTAAATAAAAATAATTGGCAAAATGAAAAATAAAATTAACAATTTAACTAAGGAATAAAAACTAGCTGAAATTCACTTTCAAAAATCAAGCAAAAAATTCTGTATCCTCTTCCAATTGCAAATTTTCAGCTGGCAAATATTAACCATAAAGCTCTCAAGTTAACAAGTTAGGTTGGATTTTACAGAATTTTTTTTTTCAATCCCCGGCAACGGCGCCAAAACTTGTTGCGTGCCTAGCATGTCTAATTGGCAAGTGCACTAGTCGCTCAAGTAACAAAGTGTGCGTGAGTTGAGTGTCGGTCCCATGAGAATTGGTTTTAGTTGATTTGCAAATTTCGACCTAACTTATATGTTAATTGACATAAAAGTGAGTTTTGAGAAAATTTAATAAAAATAGAAAATAAAACTTTTAACTAGTAAGAGAAATTAAGAGATTATGCAAGAGAGAGATCTATTTAAAAATATGAGAGAGATACCGTTGGGAAAAATGATTTCGTTAGTACCACCTTAATTTTGCTTGGTATTATGAATTAAAATGGAATCTAGGGTTGCTAATAAAATTATGAGATGGCAAGATTTCCAAATATATTAACATTCTTATTGGACCGGCTAATCTATCTTGAAAGTGAATAACTTCATCGGTCTCTACCGAGCCCTGCCTAATTTACTCAATTCCAAAATGTATTAAAAGTAGTGAAATCTCTTACAGTTAAGCATCCTACCGGACTACCTAAACAGGCTACACAATAGAATTTTAGGCATTCTACCAAACTACCAAACTTCCATTATGTTAAACAATACTTGGACTTTGCTTTCAAATTACAACTTGGCTTGAAATCAATTAATATTACCTAGCAACTCCTACCAGGCGATAACAAGGTTGTGAAAATTGATTACAAGCTAAGTAGCATTAAGATTAGCATTACTCAATCGCATAAATTCAGTTTTTCTGCAATAATTAAAAAAAAAAAATAGCTTTCAAGAAATCTGAAATTTCAGCTTAATCCTTCATAACATTCCAAACCAAGCTAAAAATTAAATTATCATGTAAACACTTTCAAGCTCACAATCTGAAAATTATAATTGCAGAACCCTAGAATCAACAATTTCAAATTATATTATCAAACAAAATCAGGTTGTACAGTTACATCATTTCCCAACTAAGATAATTACTCCATAAAATTATTCAACAATTCAACCATAAGATTAATTTTCAGCAAGAGTTCATACATGATATCAATAACAAAACAAAATAAAAATTTGCTGAAAATGATAACAAGATTAGGGAGAAGAACTTAGCCTAGAAGATGAAGAATTTGAAGTTTTTGTAGTGCTTTTGGAGATTGCTTCTACTGAAGTTTGGTTGCAGAATTTTTTGGTGTTGCTCTTTCTCTCCAATGGTTGCACTTGATCTTCTCCTTCCAATTTCCAGATTGTTCAGAATTTTTCCCTTGTTCTCCACTCTCTCTTTTGTTTTCTCTCTACTTTTCTCCAATTTCGTGCTCATTTCCCATTGTTTCAGACACTCTCACCCACCCCCATTCAAAGTCAAAGACAGCACTCATTTTTTTCTTCCTAAAATGCAGCGACCAGCTGTATATGATCTGCGTTGCTTTTCTATCGAAAATTCCTCTACAAGAAAGCTCCAAAAGGTTCAAAATAATTGAAATGAAGTACCAAGTTCAAGTAGTTCAAGTTTTGGGCATTGGGCATGGAGCTGGATTGTCCATTAGGGTCATGGGTATTTGGATTTGAATCTGCAAACTCTGCTGCTACTGCTGAAACTGTAAGTCTGCTTTCTTCTTCAAAATTTCCAACATCTTGAGAGCTGAATTATACTAAGGCCCAAACATAAAAGTTGTAGAATTCTTCCTTATCTTTCTAACGCCTCTTGAATCAGCTCAATCAGAATTTTCTACCTCAAGTTATGAAATTTTTCATTCCAACATGCTACTGCTGAAAAAACTGCAGAACTGTTCTGACTGCTGCAGCTATTTGCTAAATTTTGAGCCCTTTCTGTACCGAATTAGATTTTCTCCAAAAAACAAAAGTTGTAGAGATTTCTCTGAGGTTTCCAAAACATCTTGAATGATATCAATCTGATTTCTATAGCTCAAGTTATGAATTTTCTTCTTCCAACACGCTACTACTGAAATCTGCTGCTACTCCTACAAACTTCCAACTTATGTTTATTAAATTTCGAGAGTCTTATGTGCAGAACTGGATTGAGATCAAAGCATAAAAGTTGTAGTTTTCTCTGTTATCTTTCCAATGCCTCAAGAATTATCTCAATCCGAATTTTTTACTTTGAATTATGAATTTTTTTTACAAAGACATCCAACTGAAAAACTGCCACTGTTGAACCTGATAAATCCCAAATTTATCTAATAAGTTAAAATTATATGAAAAATTTGCTTCATAAAGCTCATTTTAATAAACCCATTTAGTTCATCCAAATTAAAGATAAGTAAAGGATATAATGAATTTATGCACCAATTATCATATTTTAGCTAAAAATGAAGAAAAATATTTGATAAATCCAAACAATTTGAGCACATAAGTATAATACAAATGGATTTATCATTATTTATCTTCAACAAATGGAGTATGATATTTGAAATATTATTGAATAATGATACAACACTCTCATGGTAGTAAAAGATAATATAGTCATTGCTAAAAATAAAAAGGGTTGGGATGAAAATGACAAGAAAAATTTTACAATTAATGCAAAAAATTATGAATATATTGTTTTGTGCACTAGATAGAAATGAGTTTAATAGAGTCTCTATTTGTAAAATGGTACAAAGTTTTTAAAAAACACTTAAAATAATACATGAAGGTACGAGTAGAGTTAAGGACACAAAACTCAATATGCTCAAGCATGAATATGAACTCTTTATGATGAAACTAAATGAATCTATAAAAGATATGTATACTTGATTTACGGATATTATTAATGGCATGATTTCTCTTGATAAAAAATTTTAATGATGAAATTCTAGTCAAGAAAATTCTTAGGATACTTCCCAAGAGTTGGGCTCCAAAGGTGACCGCCATACAAGAGGCAAAAGATCTCTACAAAGTGTCAATTGAAGAGCTTCTAGGGTCACAATGACCTATGAAATGACTCAAAGAAATGAAGAGGAGGAAGAACTAAAAAGAGGAAGGAGTATTGCTCTAAAGTCTACTATGAAAAAAAACTCCAATGATAGTGAAATAGAAAGTGATGATGATGAAATTGCATATCTTGCAAAAGAGTCATTAAACTACTCAAAAAGAAGAGATTTGAAAGGAGACAGGACAGGTGATCAAAAAGAAAATTTTTCCAAAAAAGATATTATATGTTATGAATGCAAGAAACGTGGGTACATAAAACCGGATTGTCCACTTCTAAAGAAGAAGAAAAAGGAAAAAGAAGTCATGAAAGCTACTACTTGCGATCTAAGTGATGAAAGTGACTCGGTGGAAGAATCAAGTGGAACTGACATTACTAACTTATGTCTCATGGCTACTAAAAAAAGTGATAATGAGGTAAACTCATCTTCTTCTACTTCTAGTACTTCTAATTTATCTTATGATGAGCTATTGAATGCATGCGATGAATTACAAAATGAAGTAACAAATCTTGGAAAGAAATATAAAGACTTGAAAAAGAAGTTTTCAAATATTTCTAATGAAAATGCTAGTTTGAAAAATGAAAATGATAGTTTGAAAACTCAATTTGCTTCTATGTCTAAAAATGAAACAAATAATATATTAAGAAAAAGAGTTGAAGAACTTACAAATGCTTTATCTAAATTTACTTAGGAAAAAGAAAATTTGAATAAATTACTTCGTACTCAAAGATATGGTTTTGATAAAACTGGATTGGGATACAAAGCTTGTTAATGATAAAAGTTTTATAAAAACTACTTTGTAAAAAACTCTTATCAATCTAGTCCTTTTATTACATGTTATAATTGTGGTGGAAAATGATATTATGCATGTGATTATTCATTAAAAAGAAAATTGTTAGTTGGACCTAAAAATATTTTAGTTCCAAATGATTATAAATGGAAAGAAAAATGTAACATTGCATCTCTATGGATTCCTAAAGGAACATATGCTAACATTATTGGACCCAAGAAAGTTTGGGTACCAAAAATCAAAACCTAATTTATTTTTGTAGGAGATTTGTATGAAGAGCACCACAAGGAAAAATAAATAGTTTTTGGATAGTGGATGCTCAAGATATATGACGGGAGATTACACAAAATTTAATTCTATTTTAAAAATAGATGGAAGGTATGTGACTTTTGAAGATAATACAAAAGGCAAGATTATTGGCATTGGAGAAATTATTAACCCTAACTCCCTTATTATTGATAATGTTTTGTTTGTTGATGGCCTAAAACATAATTTGCTTAGTGTTAGTCAATTATGTGATAAATGTTATAAAATTATTTTCAAGATAACGTATGCAAGATTTTTAGTAAGAATAATACATTAGTATTTGTTACCCTAAGAGATGAAAATGTATATACTATTGATTTTGATATTTTGGTTGAATAAAATGTGAGATGTTTGAGTGAATTAAATCATGATTCTTGGCTATAGCATAGAAGGTTAGGTCATTGTAGTATGGATATAATTTCTAAACTTCCAAGAAAACAACTACTCATTGACCTACCTAAACTCAAATTTGATAAAACTAGAATTTGTGCTCCTTGCTAATTGGGAAAACAAAGAAAAACTTCTTTTAAATCTATAAATATAGTTTCTACATCTAAGCCTTTACAACTCTTATATTTAGATTTATTTGGACCTTCTCAAATTGCTAGTCTTGGTGGAAAACTCTATGCTTTTGTAATTGTTAATGATTTTTCAAGATTTACTTGGGTATTATTTTTGACTCACAAGAATGAAGCATATTCTCAATTTTTAAAATTTTGTAAAAGAGTTCAAAATGAAAAAGGTTATATGATTTCAAAAATTAGGAGTGATTCTGGTGGGGACTTTGAAAATCATGAATTTGAAAATTTTTGTAATACTTATGGGTATGAACATAATTTTCTACACCTAGAACCCACAACAAAATGGAGTTGTTGAAAGGAAAAATAAAACTTTACAAGAAATGACTCGAATTATACTTAATAAATACAAGCTACCTAAATATTTTTGAGCTGAAGCGGTTAATATGGCTTGTTGTATTTTAAATCAAGTTTTTATTAGACCAATTCTTAAGAAAACTCATTTTGAACTTTAGTTTGATAGAAAACCTAAGATTGGTTATTTTAAAGTGTTTGGGTGTAAATGTTTTATTTTAAACACTAAAGATAATCTTGATAAATTTGATGCAAAATCGGATGAAGGTATATTTTAGGTTATTCTACTACTAGTAAGACTTATAGAGTTTTTAATAAAAGAACTAATGTAGTTGAAGAATCTATACATGTTACAGTTGATGAAATTGGTTTATTTTTGCATAAAGTCATGTATGATGATGTTGAGGATGATTTAATAATTTAAATATTAATGATAAGGAAAAAGAAATTGAAAATTCCCCTAGTGTAGAAAATTTTGATGAAACTCCACATACTGATTTGCCAAAAGCTTGGAAGTATAAATCTAGTCATTCTATGGAACAAATTATTGGTTATCCTAGTGATTGTAGAAAGACTAGAAATCAATTGAAAAATATTTGTGAACACTTGTCTTTTATTTCTCAAATTGAGCCCAAACTATTCATGATGCTATTAATGATAAAAATTGGGTTTTAGCTATGCAAGAAGAATTGAATCAGTTTGAAAGAAATAAAATTTGGGAATTAGTGCCTTGACCTAGTGATCATACGGTTATTAGAACCAAATGGGTCTTTAGAAATAAACTTGATGAATCCGGTAATCCAATAAGAAACAAGGCAAGACTTGTAGCTCAAGGTTTCAATCAAGAAGAAGAAATAGATTATGGAGAGACTTTTGTTTCCGTAGCTAGACTTGAAACTATTAGAATATTACTTACATTTGCATCTCATATGAATTTCAAATTATTTCAAATGAATGTTAAAAGTGCATTTCTAAATGGTTTTATTGTCGAAGAGGTTTATGTTGAACAACCACCGGGTTTTGAAAATGAGAAATATGTAGATCATTTTTACAAACTTTCAAAAGCTTTTACGGTTTGAAATAAGCCTTAGATCATAGTATGAAAGGTTTTCAAAGTTTTTATTAGAAAATAGATTTTTAATGGGAAAAGTGGATAATACTTTATTCATAAGGAAAGAAAATGATGACTTACTTATTATTCAAATTTATGTAGATGATATTATCTTTGGAGCTACTAATAAATTTTTATGTAAAAAATTTGCCTCATCTATGCAAAATGAATTTGAAATGAGTATGATGGGTGAGTTGAATTTCTTTCTTGGTTTTCAAATAAAACAACTCAAAGAAGGGATTGTGATAAATCAAGTTAAGTACACTAAAAAGTTATTAAAAAGATTTAGAATGGATAATTCTAAAATCATGAGAACTCCAATAAATACCTCAATTAAATATGATGAAGATATTGATGGAAAATCTATAGACATAAAGCTATATGGAGGTATGATTGGTAGTTTATTGTACTTAACTACTAGCCATCCCGATATCTTGTTTGGTATTTGTTTGTGTGCTAGATTTCAAGCAAATCCAAAAAAATCTCATTTGCATGCCGTCAAAAGAATATTAAATATCTTAAAGGAACTATAAATGTAGGATTATTTTATCCTAGATGAACCTCCTTTGAACTTACTAGTTATTCGAATGCAGATTTTGGAAGATGTAAATTAGATAGAAAAAGTACTAGTGGAACTTGTCATTTTCTTGAAAAATTTTTAGTGGAACTTGTCATTTTCTTGAAAAATTTTTAGTTTCTTGGACTAGTAAGAAATAAAATTTGGTTGCCTTATCTATGGCCAAAGCGGAATATGTAGCCGCGGGAAGTTGTTGTGCATAAATTTTATGGATGAAACACACTTTACTAGACTTTGGACTTAATTATGATCACATTCCTATTAAGTGTGACAATACTAGTGCCATTAACATCTCTAAGAGTCCTATTCAATACTCAAGAACGAAACACATTGATATTAAATATCACTTCTTGAGAGATCATGTTAAAAAAGGTGACATAACACTAGAATTTGTGAATACCTTATATCAATTAGCGGATATTTTTACAAAACCTCTTAATGGAGAAAGATTTTGTTTTATCAAAAGAGAACTTGGTCTTACAGACTCAAGTACATAGTTAATATTATTTGCATCAATTCATTTTTGAAGGGGAAAAGTCTCTAAATATTTTTCATGTATATATTGAGGGGACGTTTATATGGTTTATCTTTTTGATGATGTCAAAAAGGGGGAGAATTTATAGATATGTGCTTAACGGATATTTTATATTATATATTTGTTGTGTTATCACAAAAGGGAGAGATTGTTAGTCTCAAAATTTCATATTTATTTTGATGATGTCAAAACAATTTAAAATTATATATATATTTATATAATAGATAATATGGACAAATTTATATTGTTGAGTTTATTATTTAGAGATATATACACTATATGTGCTACAAAGTGAAATTGTCAAATTAGACATGTATGTAGTAAATTAATCATATCTTATTATATAAAATTTCAAAAATAGAAAAGTTAATTTTATATTAAACTACATTCAAATATCTTTATTTTGATGTATAATTTATCTCATATACTCTTTTATATGAAAGTGGTTTATTATATCAATTTTCTTTTATTATCTTCTGAAAAAGTCAATGTTAAAATCTGTATGATATTAGTTTTAATAAGTAAAATATAACTTTGATATAAATAAAATTCTGAGTTAAGTTTATATGGAAAATAGACGTGTTGAGCTTTAAATGCATATATTATATGCATGTTTTATACTTATAGATTGATAGGCATAATTTTTCAAATGAGCCATTCTGCTGAGTCACACTGTTAGCGGACAAAATGAGTATACCATAATATTTTTATTATATCTCAAAATATAAAAATCAAATTTGCATGAATCTAATTTTGAATGAAATTAAACATTATAATCTTTTCAAAAATATATCATTTGTTATTTTTGAATAAAAATTCAAATTTCTAAATAATTTTGAACTTGACTAACAACTTTTGTTAAAAGCAATTTTACAGTTTAACATGTTGTTGGACTTTTGATTGTTTCTCCCAAACGGTGCATGATAATTCAATGATTCTTTTTGCATTTGAAAATAGACTCATTGCAGAATATTCAAGAAGTTTTTAAAATATTTTGAGCATTCAAAGCCATTTTATTTGAATTTTTAAAACGAGCTAATGTGCAGTTACTGTTGACAAATGATTTTGTCTTCCATAAAGGCCAATGTTTCTCTGATGTTTTTGCCTATAAAAGGAGCATAGATTGAAGGGAGAAGGATAAAACAACAAGCTCTCAAAGTCTCATCAATCTTTCTCTAAAATTTTTTGTGCTACATTATTTATTACTAGATCAAAGAGTGTATACAACAAATTATTTTATTCTTGAGAGTGCCTCTTTGAAGTGAGATTATTTTTGTACATGAGTGGTAGTTAATTCTACTTAAGAGAAATTGCTACATTTCTACTTTGTCTCCATTACCATTTGTATTGGTGTTTGAAACTCATCGAATCAAAGGTTTTGTAATCGGAATTTCTTGCATCCGCCAAGTGCAAGGGACTTTGTTTGTACTCGGGATTTCTTGCCTTTGTCAAGTGCAAGAAACTTAGTAGAATGTTAGTCGGTTGGAGCTCGAGATAGTGGACGTAGACTTGGGTAGCAAGTCCTACCACTATAAAAGAGTTTGTATCTTCTATCCTTACTCTCTTTACTTTATTTATAATTGTTTATATTTACTTTGGGTGAATACATGAATTCAATATTTAAATTTTTTTTATTTAGCTTTCATGAAAATACCCAAGTCACCCCCTTATTGGGTTACCTTTTGGGATAACAATTTGTTTCCATTTTCATATAAAAATATATATGTTTGAAAATAATTCACATTCATCTCAAAATCCATTTTTCAAAATCTAAGATTAGAAAGAATGTCACTCTATATTTATAGTCTTCTGGTGTCCTATTAGACTAGTCTGGTCAAGGTTTTGCTCATGTCTCTCCTCTCCTACATGAGGAGAATATGCAAATATAAATGACATGCCATGAAAATACATGAATGCATGATCAACATTTATTCATTTGATTTTAGTGATTAAGTCACTCTCTAATTTTCTAAAGCCTAACATGGCCTTTCTTTTCTGTCCTAACTTAGTCATTTCTCTACTCTCCTTAGGAGGTCTATAATCATTCCAAAATATTTCTTAAATACACGTTTTCTCTTTTCAACACATCTACTACCAAAATATAACCTACATCTGGGTAATAGAAGTCCTCAACTTAGCCTTTAATTAACTTCCATCTCTTAAGCCATTCATTAAATTTGAACTAGGGCTAGTTTAAGCTCCATTAGGTAGCTTATAGATAATTAAAAGTCATCTCTTTAACACTTTAATCTTCTAATAAAATTTCAGCAACCTATTTGCCATCACCTTATCTAGGTATATCTAATTTAACCTTAGTTTTGGTCTTCACTTAACTTCCATTTTCTCCATCCAACTTTAGTCATCTCTTAACCCCTTATTAACCCTATTTTTGACTTACTTCAGCACCCTAAAGGGTTCAGCCAACAACCCTAGTAAGCTGATTTTTTGCTTTCATTTTGCTAACCTCAATGCTAATCCAACTTAAGCTTGTTTTGTAACATCTATGTTCAATTACATGCAAATATCTTCATTGGTAGAATGATATGTTAGCCTAGTCTCACAAGCATCAATTGGTTCAATTATAAGCAGAGTTCTGTTTAGTTAGAAGTGGATCTCAGTTCAGTTGTATATAGCAGTTAAGAATCACATGATATAATAGGTCTAGTGGGAAATCAAATACTTTAAGCTCTTTGTTTGGAAAAATAGCACCATAATAAACATTTATTGAGTGAAAATTATAGTAGTGAATTTTAATCTATTGTGAATTAGGCTTCAGAAATTTACTCGAACTCTCTTCGACTTGTTGTCGACATAATCGCCCACTCCTTATTTTCTCTGGTGAGTATGGTCGTGGACCTCAACTTGACTGACCCTCGTGCCACTTTGTTCCTAGTGTATTAATTCATTAAATGAATAATTTATATAAATAAATATAATTGAACTGTAAGTATGATAAGAAATTTACCATTCTATGTTTGTGCTTAGCAAATGAAATGGAACTGCCAATGTGCTTTACAATTGACCTATCTTTCTTAGTCAATCTATTCTCTCTGGCTTTTATGCACTTTTCTAATAGTTTGATGCATTCATATAGCCATTGCAGATTGCCTTCCAGTCATTAGCAAGCATGTATTTGGGCACAGCGCTTATTAGATCCCTTGAGTCATGACTCCCAACTTGTTGGATTGTTGCTTTATTTATTTTATAAATTGCGTTCTTGTCATTTCTTTTGTGAGTTTGCTCCCCGTTTATCGGCATCATGGTGTGGCAGCCATGTGTACATCTCCTATTAAAATTATAATAGTTTTGTGAAATTGCAAATATGTCAATTAGAGATGGTTGTTATTTAGCACAAATAATAGTTTGGATATATAGTATCATCTTATATTTATTAAAAATGTTGTCCTTCCTATCCGAGGGATTTGCTTCCATCTTGCATGTGGCCCCATATACCTCCTAAGAATAGCCATTATTTGGCAAGTGACGCCCTCAAGAATGAAGCTGCCAAATGCAAAGTGAATGAAGTTTAGTTGTAGCAATATGTAGATAAGTTAGGAATAAATAATAAAATTAGATCAACTTAGAAGCAAAGTTTACCCATCATGAAATGGTTGGATGAGTTGGTGGCCATCAATATGGATAGGTTCAGAATTTGCCAATGAGGCTAGCCCCTATGTGTTGTGTTATAAGGAGAAGGCTAGCCCTCATGTGCAATGCTAGATGAAGAGGGCTAGCCCTCAGGTGTAGTGCTAGACAATGTGTTGTCACACCCTGCTTTCCTTTCCAAAATGAGGCATGATGGTGGGACAGTAACCAATACACTATAGGCCAAAAATTCGGCAGCATACCAGCCATTGTAACCCTTGCCAAATCTTGCCCTATGGGCTTGTGTTTAAGTACTTGTTTAACTTAAGTAACATACCATATCATTTATGCAAATCTC
This sequence comes from Thlaspi arvense, assembly GCA_911865555.2. Taxonomy (NCBI): domain Eukaryota; kingdom Viridiplantae; phylum Streptophyta; class Magnoliopsida; order Brassicales; family Brassicaceae; genus Thlaspi; species Thlaspi arvense. Next base: position 97,380 of record CAJVSB020000905.1, on the reverse strand, counting down.
ATCCAACACAAGACTATAATATCACTTCACCCTGTAGCACAATTTATAACTAACATCCAATATCCATTTAACAAAAGTAGCCTGCTCAACAATTATATGATTTCTCACATAAAACTAGCTGTACACTATCAAATAAATCTTCAAATATTTAGAATCCATACATTCATTCATAATTGTTTAATACAAAAGTTTCTCTACTACATTTCCTATAAAATTCATGTACAATCATATCATAAATCCTAAAGCTTGGCCCAGCCTGGCAGTATAAAGTGCAATAAAAAGTATAAGTGGGGTGGGCACTAAAGCCCTAGCTAGATGGCTCAATATTTGTAGGAAAAAATAAAATTGGTGAGACTAAAGTCCCAATGAATGACAATCTAACTGAACTTAGTAGAAACAGTCAGGATTCTTAGTTATGTCATTCATGAGCAAGTCTTATAAACCGTTTAAGTACAATATATATAATATATATAATATAAAACAATTTATCATAAAGTCATAGCAGATATTGTCATGTTGCAAAGTTGAAATGCTTATAACAACATCAAGCAAGAATCATTAGAAAAGCATAAGTAAACATTATCTCAACATATATACATAAACATATGTAGCTCATGTTGAATGTACACAACCGAAGGTGTCTAGAGGCAGTAAAACTATAAACATAATTTGAGCCCTCATTGGGCAAAATATAAACATGTTAAGCGCTACTACACTATGTAATCTACACTGAGGGTTGCCACTCCCTGGCCAAACTAACATAGTCTTTGGCATTTGGTCCCTCCACTAGGGATATAATCATACATATATCATGAAATGCAAGTAGAATGGCCACCTACCCAGATGGCTGCCTGACATCATAGTATGGGTGTCGAAGCACCAAATCATTATAAACTCATAAAATCATGAAATCACCTGTAGATTCTCGAATTTAGAACATAACTAGACTATTTCCTCTTTCATAGTACGAATATAAGAATGTGTTCCAAAATAGGTTTTTGGTTGGTATAAAACATGTTTTTAGAATATATACTAAGTTTAGAGATATGCCACTCACCGTGTGCAGAAAGCGTAGATGTGGGGTCTTGTAGTTGATAGTTCAAGGTTTGGATCACTCGGGTTTTCTTCCCTTACAGGTGGGACACGTGTATGTGTGAGAAAAACACTCTAAATGAAAGCTTCTTAAATGTATAATATAAGGGTGTGCCAATACTTTAGTTTTGCATAGTTGCCTAAAATCTCTCACTCTTTTAACCTTTAAGCTCATTCTTTAGGAATCACGCTTCTACTCTTTTTGTGAGACCTCATTATACTAGAGTTTTAACCCACTTTCTTTATCTCAATATTATTTACCTGTTTCTCTTTATTTCTAGCCACAAGAACAACATCAATATCCACAAATTCACTAGAAAAGTATAGATCCTCTCAAGTAGGACAAGATCTAAAGTTATTTTAACCAAATCTAGCAAAGATCATACAATTTCTTCTTATGGGAGAGGTCCATCCGTCCCCCTCTCTACAACACACAAATCATTGCGAAACAAGAATTTTAAACCGATTAAATGCTATAGAATGAAGAGGAGAAGCAAGATATGCAAAAATATTGAAGAAATAACAAAATGGGTGAGAGATCTAGCAAGTTTTCTTACCTTTCCTTCTATTTTCTCTTCTTTCTTCTCTTCTCTCTCTCTCTCTCTCCTCCCTTGGTTGTGTGATTGGGCACTCGAGAGGCTTACAAACATATTCTTGAATTACTTATTTGCCCCCTTTAATTTCCTCCCAATTTTTTTTCTCATAAATTTTTGGATGAATTTTGGATACTTGGGATGTCATCCAAATCTATGTTTTATAGTCTTAAGAGTCCAAAAGGGTTTAGGAGTCCTTGAAAGGGTTGAAAATTCTAAAATTTCTCATAAATGTGAAAAATCGCGATTTGGCATACTATAGCATGCTCTGGCGCACTACAATACACATATTCTAGTGACTAGAGCGCTACGACAGGCTCTGGTGCACTACGACACTCTAATTCTAGTGCCTAGTATGCTATAATAGACCATAGGGCACTACAACGTGCATCTTCTAGTGTGCAGTGCGCTATAATGCACTATGACACGCTACTAAAGTATTGTTATAATAACTTTTTTTTTATACAAAAGCCCACCTATACCCAACTAGATATTCTTTAACCCAAAACCACTCAAAATTCTCTGAAATAAAATATAAAATATAAACAAATTAATATACGAAATTATATAATGTAAATAGAATTTGGTTTGGGTTGTTACATGTATCCACCATCCACCTACCGTCCATTGACTCATATCGAAGATCGAAGTCATTAACTGCTTAGTCAAATAGTAGAGGCACATCGTCACTAGTGTGCTTATCACCAAGACCACACCCACCTCTACTGTGTCTACCAAGTCCCTGGCCCCTGCTAAAAGACATCTTACACATACAGTATGCATTGCTAGTGTAATTTTTTTCATAAATCCAAAATTGAAATTTGAGAGGACAAAGAATAGAGATTACCCGATTGGTTTTGTCAAGTGAAATGGAGTAGTAGATAGCTGAAAGAGTTAATACAATGTAGTGTGTGAAATAGCCACGTAAAAAACTAATTTGTTAGCATTTCAAAGAAAGATGCGTCTTTACATGTTCTTGCTTCTTGAAAGTCCAAAAACAATATGCATGAAATCAAAAAGTCAAAATTTTAAAGTCATTGAATTGTTATAGATAATACGTCTAATATAGACATAATATCTATGCATTTAAATAAATGCATCAAGTGGATATTTAGAAATTGAGATTGTTTAGCTACTAGTGCGAGATAACTATAAAGTTCAACAAAATCACATGAAGAGTTCAACAAAAAAAACAAACATTCCACAGCTTGTTGAACTGGAAAAAAAATTTAAATATTGTAATATACGAGAAAAATTATCATGTACAACATTAGAATTATATTTTTGAATATTTTGGAAATGTTATTTGACAGTTCAATATAAAAGTGATTGGTCGCTAATCATCCCCCACATCCCAACTACTATTTGAATCAAAATCTTCAAATTTAGGTTCAGATTCCTCCGCATCTCCCTCTTCAAATTCCACTTGCTTTTTGTTTTCATCTTCATCCCCTCCCTCTTGTGTACTTGGCTATGATTGGATGGATTGAAGTTCCTCAATAGGTACCTCAATGGTGCCACACTATGAACTACTAAGGTACTCAGATGATTGAGTTTAATAGTAAGCAAAATTTGAAATGGAGCGTCAAGTATAAAAAGATTGCACTGACTCTGCCTTGCTAGAATGGGCATCTAAATTCTGCTCCTTACTTTTACTTTACAAATTGCATGCTAGTCACATCTCTCCCTAGTGTTTCTAGGGAAACTTGTGTAGTAGGCTTGTTGGACTTATTGAGCTAATATAAATGGATCATTAGTGTTGAGCTTTTGGGAATGATTAATTTCAACAATCACAAATTGTGGATTCACTCTAACATGGCTATGGGACACATCATACCAATGGCATTTGAATAAAACGACATGGTTTCCCATTTCAAAGTATTCGAATTCAGCACTTCTTCCAACAATCCATAATAATCAATCTCATCCTCATTTCATGAGCTCCCCAACACATGGACACCACTACTCATTGTGGATTTATGCCACCCATAATCAAGCGTGTGAAATTTATACCCATTTACAAAATAACCATTGTATGTTTTTATCAATTGACTAGGCTCTTGTGCCATGCAACAATATTTTCATCAACCATATGCTGAAGATCTCTCACCTGCGAAATTGTATTTACATAATTTTAACTATCATGATACAGTTAGTGGCTGAAATTGTAACTTTGTTTTATGTGCATAATTCTACAACCATTGGGGGAATTTGAAATCTTTCCAAGTCCTCTTCTGTAATGCTTGAGTATAGCCTATAAAACTTTTCATCAAACTTATAGATAAATCCAAAAAATAACCACAATCAATAAGTTAGGACTATTTCTGAGGGCATCATAAATTGTATGTTATGAGAACTAATGTGGTAAAAGAAACAACTTCTGCACAATTCAGGAGCACAAATCTGTTTGCCACCTAAGAGGTCTACCTAGATGACGAAAAACTGAAAGCTGCCCATACAACTCTATTTCCCCACCATCGTCATTTTTGGGTAGTTGATTTAATCTGGTGTGTCTATTGAGTTAAAGTATAAAGAGCAAAATGTTACCACTTCCTTAATAATGTATGCCTCCACAATAGAAGCTTTGACATGTGCATGATTTTTCACCTTTTATTTTAGATGACGTAGAAATCCATGAAAATATAGACACTATATTGATTCATGTACGTGATAATCTACCAATGCATAAATGAAAAACTGTATGTCGTCGGATATGGTAACTTAGTATTATACCTTTCAAATGGATACATCCAACAATACTATACAGGCCCATCAACTTTTGCTTCATAGGTTAAGTGGATTGGAAGATACTCCATTACGTTAAAGAATGTCAGTGGGAATATTTTCTCTAATTTACAAATTATCTCCACAATATTATTTTCTAGAAGTTGTATATGTTTTACATGAAAAACAGTTAAGCATATGTCTCTAAAGAAAACCACAGCTTTGATATGGCTTTTCACACTGATTTAGGTAAAAGGCCATGAAAAGCAATTAGAAGTAACCTCTGCATGAACATGTGGCAATTATGACTCTTCATTTTCATTCACACAACGAGCAGTATTTGAAGCATAACCATCAGGAAGTTTCAACACTTTCGTCCATGTACATACTTTTTTCACTTGATCGGCACTTAGTGTGTAGGTTGCTTTGGGCTTCACTAGTTATTCTCTATTATTTTGAAACATATGTCGTTTAGGCAAATCACAATACAACTCTAAGTCTTTCTTGGAATTTCCATTATCCTTTGACCTTCCCTTCACATGTACATGGTTATGAACACATTTTCGAAGACATTTCTCTCAATATGCATGAAATCCAAGTTATGGCGGATAAGATCTATGGGCCAATAAGGTAACTCCTAAAAGATGTTTCTTTAACCCAATTATGTGTATCACCATATCCAAACAAATTTTTAGGATTCCCACCTTGATCATAGCTTTGTGGAGGCAATACAAATACTTGCCTCTTGAAACAAGGTATCAACACTAACTAAACTGAACCATGAGCAGCCCTATAATCTTTCATGTAAAAATTACATGCCCTAGGTAAGTATTCTATAGTAACAATTGAATTTCATATATATTTTTTAAATTAGTGAGTAAAAATGGACAAGGTTGGATTTGTTTCAATGAGTAGAAATGATACTTGTAACTATACTGATTTATGTCTGTAGCGGAATTAGTTTATGATTGTAACTTAATAGAACACTACTTGGAATCAAACATTCAGTCACTATGTGGCACACAGAGATCATGCTTGTAACTGAATTGATATGTGCTTGTAACCAATAGGATATGCCTATAACCAAACAGAATTTTGCTTTTAACCAAACATTTACTCATTGTGTGACATGCGCAGATCATGTGTGTAACTAAACTAATTTATGCTTGCAACCAATACGAGTTTGTGCTTGTAATTGAATGGAACTCTGCCTATAACTGAACACTTACAGTGTGACATGTGGAGATCATGCTTGTAACTGAACTGATTAATGTTTATAACTAATATGGGTCTATGCTTGTAACTGAATAGAACTCTGCTCATAACTGAACACTTACTCACTGTGTGACATGTGGTAATCATGCTTGTAATTGAATTGATATGTGCTTGTAACTAAACAAAACTCTGCTTGCAACCGAACACTTACTCACTTTGTGACACATAGAGATTATGTTTGTAACTGAATTGATTTATGCTTGTAACTAATACGGGTCTGTGCTTGTAACTTAATAGGGATATATGCTTGTAACTAGACTTAACTTGTGCTTGGACTTGGTTCAGTAAATGGAGATATATACTTGTAACTAAATAGAACTTGTGCTTGTACTTTCGTAGATTTTTAAAACGTTCCTATTGTACTAATAATTATGCACCACCCTGTTTTCTCCATGTGGACTCTGTCTCTCCCACCCATAAATGATATAGTCATTACTTGATAGGATAACCACCTCATGCACCCAAAATGGATGAAGACAACTAGGTGACGCCACAAGCACTACCAAACCCCTACTCTTACCATCATTCGAGCACCACTGGAATGAGCACCCACAACCCAACACACCTCATCAACCCATAACAAGTAACGACCACCCACAAGCCCAAGAAAAAGCTTGTAAGCTCTCTTTTCTTCCTCTCGTCTCTGTTTTGTGCTCTAATTTTGTTCCCATTGCTTGTATATTTTGCACTGGCTATGCATGTTAGTTTTCTGTATATTTTGCTTTTCATTGGTTAAGCATTAACAAAAATGAGGATAAAGTGAACAGTTTATTTAACATTTGGGCAATATTGTATATTTTCTGTTCTGTGGGTTATGAGTAATCTTAGCAAATTTATCATTTTTGTGTGAGTTTACAAGCATGTGCTGTGTGTTAACCATCCATAGCATGCTTCAGTATTATTTTGCTGTTGTTACTTATACAAAATGGCATGTAAAAGACTTGCAAAGAAAATTGACTGGAGGGCTACTAATGCTTCTACGAGCAAAGTAGATTAAGCTGACATTACAGATTTAGACATACTTGTTACTGGTCTATGTCTTTTCATGTAATATTGTTGTCCATCTTAACATTCACAACATTTTACAAAATATGCAACTAACAAAGTATTTTCATAATTAATTACAGGTAGGACTTCATGTATCAGAATGCATGTATATACGAGTTAGGTTTCATATAGGGGCATTGTGTAGTACTAAATGCATGGAATGAGTTACCCTCCAATGAGAATGAGAATTATGTTAAAGCTACCAAGAGAAGGTGGCCAACCTTCAAGGACAAACATCATGTTGAGAGTAATGCAAAGCCTCATCAGTAAGTGCTAAGTTATGAGCATGAATATGTTAAACAATAATAACGATTATGTTAATAGTAAATTTTCAAGCAAACACCTGCAATATTACAACTATAAACATGTCAAATTATATACAAAAATTGCCAAATTATAAGCATTGAATTCTTACTTATGGCATTATTGTGGAAATAGTTTGCTATCATTTGAAGGTGTTCTTCAACAAAATTCAAAAGTTAGTTGGAGAATTAACTGAAGAATAGAGGTAGGATGTGAGGGAGATGGGTTTTGGGGGTTTGTTAGAGGTAGACTACAACTGTTAGCATTGGACCTCTGCATGGAACTGGTCAACAATTTTAGTTATTACCAAAGAGCAGTGGTTGTTTGGGACCATAGAGTTGAGGTGATAGTTGCGAATGTTGGTATAGTACTTGACATTCTGGGATGTCCTTAGCTTTGACTGACAAGAGGGGGAGGAAAGTGTTTGAGGAGGTGCAGGCACTTAAGAGTGTAAGCCTAACCAATCTGTAGGCCAATATTAGATTAGGTAGGGTGATTACATTGTTCAGGAGATCATTCATCCTATATGCCCTAACCATGCTCCTCTACCCAACCTCAAAGAATGCCCCTAGTCCTAGGCTCCTGGATATTGTAGTCGGCGTGAGTAATCCATCACAGTATAACTAGGGTCAACTAGTGTTAGATTGGCTGGTGGCTGAGATCCAAGAGTTTCAGGCAAGTAGGGGATTCAAGAAATCACTCAGTGGTTGTACATTCTTCTTCATGGTAAGTTGTGTTTTATTGTCATATTTTTTTACTTGCATATTCTTATTTGAAATTCACAATTGACAGTTTTATTATTTAATCTTTACTAGCTTTTTTACTTCTACAAATTTCCCATCCCATCAATGGAAGTCAGTAACGAGGCACCTTTCACAAGGCATTGGAAAAACAAACAAATTCTAAGGTGCATTCACATTGACAAGAGAGGCAAAGAGGTACTGTAATATATCTGTTAAGTTACAAGCACTTATATGATCACTTTCAAGCATTAGATACATAAAGTTACAAGCATATGTATTACAAGCGTGTCGTTTTCAAGTTATTTATGTAAAAGTCGATTTATTTAACATATTTACATACATTCTATGGTGTTGTCTCCTAAGAAAAGCACTAGCATGGATCTAGACATTATTACTAGTGGGCTGCAATATAAGGTAAACACTAAACATGAACTGTCACATCATCAGTGCTTATTTTTTATTGATTTACCTTTAATTTTATTTCAGCTCACAAGGAATATATTTAAAGATGTAATGTCAACGGTTCACAAGAAATTGAAACTTGTTGACATTGCATTGATGGCTACTACTACAGCATCCTCAATGTCCATCGAGTAGGTGCAACAGGAACAAGCTTAGGAGGAACGCTATCAAACTCAAGGGGCACTTGTTGTTGCATCCCCAACGTCGACCCAACAACGAGAGGAGGTGGACAAAACCCAAGGGCCACCTCAAGAAGAAGAATAAGTTGAGGAAGACCCTGTCTAACATCCACCTCAACAACTTGCTATTGTTCCTCCCCACCAAACAAGAATGTATGTTAGGAAAAAACCATCAGCAGCCTCATATACAAAGCAAAAAAAATTCTGCCCTTAACGCACTATTTTCATATTGCGCCCACCAATCACTGTCTAATGATGACAGGTACCTCAAAATTAATTTGCAAAATTCAAACTAATTTATATATTTCTATGACAATATGATTCATATATGTTGTGTTTATATGATAGGGGGCTTGTTATTATCATTGGATTTCACCAGTCAAAATTAGACCTGAACAGTTTCTTTCATAGATAATGGGTGTCTAATATAGTATGTATTACTTACTTTTGATTGTATTATTTAATATTGAGTTGTATTGTTTAATATTGCCTTTCCCAAATTAGGTTATCATGTTTGTTGTAACACTATGGAATCATGAACAATTAGAAGCAAATGGTGTTATAGCTCAACATTTTCTTAATCCCCTGTTTATGGTGAGAATTTTTATACTGTAGTTGTAGTGAGTAGTTTCAATATAATTTGATGAGTGGGTAATAAAATTTTTTTTCAAGTAGGATAAAGTAATAGTACATTTTGAGGGGACCTTCGAAGACACCACTTTCATTCAAAGTGTCTTCAATCACATTTTTGTAGGATATGACATCTTTAGTTGCAATTGGGTAAGTTTAATTATAGTTGTAATAATGTACGTTTAATTACAAGCATATTATTGTTTAGTTACTATCATATCTCTGTACAATTATTGAAAATTTATAATTATTTTAGGTTTTTACTCCTTGTCTCTATAAGGACCATTAGAGCTGTTACTTGCTATCCCCACTCAAAGAACACTATATGTGTTAAATTCCATGAAGATGAACGAAGCTAGCCCAAGGCATCAACTCGACTAGTTCATAGTTTCATGGCATTGACAATATATTCATAGATTTCACTACACTATCTGTTCCACCATTCAAATGAGATGTATATTTTTTTGCCCAGGCAACGAAATTTCAAGAGTACTTGCAAGAATTTGGCCATAGATCCCTAGAAGAAGACTAAGTCAAGCTAGAATATGTCGATCTCCTTGAATAATCAAATGAGTGAGTATAGATTTAAATTAATTAGAACATATAATGTCTTACTATATTATTTATATTTAATATGTGAATACAGTTGTGATTATAGGTTGTATGTATTGAAATACATACAGACTTCTAATGATATACCCATGACTAAATATATTCCCATAAGTGACTCATCACAACAACACTATTATGATCATGTGTACGAGATAGTATATTCAATTTTAATCTAATACGTTTCTACAGGCTATGATACGAAAGTTTAAAAAACGATATGTATGTGACTGGGTGACATACCCCAGAAATGCATATTGAGAGAAAGTACTGAAGGATGCTAGGGTATGGGCCACTTTAGTAGAGCTTTGCATTGCCTATCATATAAAATAGGGGATTGTAATAGTTTCTAGTGGACATGCAACATGAAGCACTTTGAATGTCTTGCAATTTTTTTAGTAATTATTCATAAGACATAGATGGTGGAAAACAATTACTGATTATTGTTTAAGCTTATACATTGTATATAGATCTAGGAAAATAACTTTATAGATATTCTTTCTTCGTTATGATTATTGGTTATTGTACAGATATATGTTTCACACATTCATTTTCAAGCTTATAATTGAATCCATTAAAAGAATTAAACTTCAAACTAAACGGAGATATGCCTGTAACAGAATAGATATTTCCTTGTAACTAAACAGAACTCAGCCTGTAACCTAGCTAATTGATGACTATCAGACTATCTTGGTGAAATAAATAGTGATATATGGTTGTAACTGAACAAGGCTATGCTTGTAATTGAATGAGGTATTGTTTGTAATGTTAGCCTCAAGGTTTTATATTAATTTTGTTAATGACAAAACAAATTAAAATTGTTATATGTATATATTTATAGTGGACAATATGGACAAATTATAATATCAAGTTTATTGTTCAACTACATACACTACATGTGCTAGAATGTGAAACTGTCAAACTAGATATATGTGTAGTAAATTGATTATATCTTATTACACAAAAGTCAAAAAATAATAAAGTCAATTTTATATGAAACCAGAATCAAATAACTTATTTTAATATATAATTTGTCTTATATACTACTTTACATTAAAGCAGTTTATTATATCAATCTCATATATCATTTTCTGAAAAAGTCATTTTTGAAATTTGCATGATATAAGTTTTAAATAGCAAAATATAACTTATGATATTTGTAAAATAAACGTGCTGAGCTTTAAATGCATGTATTATATGCATATTTTATACTTATAGATTGATAGATATAACTTTTCAAAATAGATCATTCTGCTGAGATATACTGTCAGTAAATAAAATAGGTATACTATAGTGTTTTTATCATATCTCAAAATATAAAAATAAAATTTGTACAAGTCTAATTTTGAATGGAAGTAGACGTTGTAAGCTTTTCAAAAATATATAATTTACTATTTTTGAGGACAAATTCAAATTTCTAGACAATTTTGAACTTGACCAATAACTTTTGTTAAAAGTAATTTTATGATCTGGAATGTCATTGAACATTTGATCATTTCTTTCAAATGATGCATGATAATTCAATGCTTCTTTTGTGTTTGAAAATAAACTCATTGTAGAGTGATCAAGAGTTTTTTAAGATTTTTTGAATGTTAGAAGCAATTTTATTTAAAACTTTGAAACAAACCTATGAGCTGTTATTATTGACAAATGATTTTGTCTTCCACAAAGGCCAACATCTATCCAATGTCTCTTTGATGTTTTTGCCTATAAAAGGAGCATAGGTTTGAAAGGCAAATGAAATAAGAACAGGATCTCAAAGTCTTCTTAATCTCTCTCTAAAATTCTTTGTGCTATATTGTCAATTACCTTATCAAAGAGTGCATAGAGTTAATTGTTTCATTCTTCAGGGTGTTTCTTTGAAGTGAGATGTTCTTGTACATAAGTGATAGCTAATCTTATTTAAGAGGAATTGTTACATTTTTACATTATCTTTATTACAATTTGTGTTGGTATTTGAAACTCATTGAATCAAAGGCTTTGTTTGTACTTGGGATTTCTTGCTTCCGTTAAGTGCAAGGGACTTTGCTTGTATTTGGGATTTCTTGCATTCGTTAAGTGCAAGAGACTTTGCTTGTATTTGAGATTTCTTCCCTCTATCAAGTGCAAGGGATTTAGTGGAACTTCGGCCGGTTGGAGCTCAAGAGAGTGGATATAGACTTGGGTAGCAAGTCGAGCTATTATAAAAGAGTTTGCATCTCCTATCCCTCTCTCTTTACTTTATTTATAATTGTTTATGTTTATTTTGGGTGAATTGCATTAATTCAATCTTGCAAATTTTTGTTATATTTAGGTTCTGCAATAAATACCGAATTCACCCCCCTCTTGAGTTATCTTTTGGGACAACATGTAACTAAATGGTTTTATGCTTATAATTGAACAGAATCTTCTTGTAACCAAACTAGTGGATGACTAAAATTCATTATTTTCAATGAACATAGATGATACTTGTAAATAAATGGAGATGTGCCTATAACTGAATAGATCTTTCCTTATAATTGAATAGAACTTAACTTGTAACCTATCCAATTGATGATTGTTAGACTGTCTTGGTGAAATAAACAATGATATATGCTTGTAATTGAACGAGGCTATACTTGTAATTGAACAGGTCAATGTTTATAACTGAACGGAACTTCTCTCGTAACTAAACTAGTGGATGACTATAGCTTATTATTTTCAATAAACACAGATAGTGATTGTAAGTAAACAGAGATGTGATTATAATTGAATGAGTCTCTACTTGTAACTAAACAGAATTCCACTTGTAACCGAAACAATAATCAATATTGTGACTTAGGCTAAAATTTGTGAGTGAATCGTGTATTTTTCTTACAATTGAATAGAGATGTGCTTGTAACTAAACATAGCTGTGCTTGCAACTGAATGGGTCCTTACATGTAACTGAATGGAATACTGCTCTAGCAACCCTTTAGTTCCCTACTTGTAACGAAACAGAGATATGCTTGTAACTTAACGAGTCTATATTTGTAACTCAATAGAATTTTGTCATAACCAAACTAGTGAATGCCTTGATTCAATAAACAGAGGTATACTTATAACTGAACAGAGAGATGCTGGTAAATAAAATGGTCCTTCTTTGTAAATGAATGAAACTTTGCTTGTTACTTGGTCTTAGAATTGGTGAGCTAAATATTTAATTACATAAAAGATTTATTACTAACCAATTTGTAACCAACAAAAGTTGGTCATAAATTAGTGACTCATTTTTTGTAACTGCTTGAGTTAGGTCACTAATTAGTGATTGCAATAAAGGATCATTTGCTCAATTAATGACCTTAATAGTAACCGCTTAAAGGAGGGTCACTAATTAGTGATCCTTTTTGTAACTGCCAAAATCAATGTCAATAATTAGCAATCCATTTCTAATCGCCAAAATAGGGGTCACTAATTAGTGACCAACTGTAAAACTCATGCCCAAATTCGTGACCTCTTTGTGACCCAATAAGAAAGGGTTATTAATTAGTGACATTTTTTGTAACCGACCCAGATGCAGTTACTAATTAGTGACCCTTTAGTAACTAAAATAATAGTAGTCCCTAATTTTATGACCGATTTTTGACTGAAGTGACTACAGTTACAAAATCGGCCATAAATTAGTTATTATTTTTTTCCAAAAAAATAAGAGTGAGTTAGTTACTAATAGGTCACTAATTAGTAACTTATTCTTGCAGTCACTAATTGTATTTTTTCTGGTAATGATTAATCTCACATCGAAAGATACAATTAATGCATAATCTTGTCTCAAATTTGATTAGTAGGCCCATTGAATTCTAACGTTAAATTTGATATATAATAGTAACATATACTGTTTTAAAATAAATTTGCATTTTAAAAAAATGAAATGAACAAATTTTATTAAAATTTCTTACTATTTCAAAAATACAAAATAAATAAACAAATAAGTAGATAGGACACGAGTTTTTGCTCTATGTATCTTTAGTTATGAACTAGTACTTGGGATCAATATGATAAAGATTAAGAAATTTGGTGAAATATAAAATTTCTATGAACAAGCTCCTTTTATGCCAATTGAACTTGTCTCGTCACCCACACTAGGTTCTCTAACCATAGCTAAACCAAAAGTCTGACTTGGTTTTTGATAATTAGGTTTTAGTTTTGTTAGTTTAAGTATTCTAAAATTTAAATTAAATCAAATTAATCACTAAAAACATTGAACCAAATCTAATTTTAGTTTCGTTTGGTTTGTCATTTAATAAATATTAATAAATAATTCATTTAATTTTTTACAATCATTTAATAATTAGTTATGCCCCATTTTTATTTAACTTTTGCTTCATGGACACATTGAGGACTTTTAAAATAATTCTAAAATAAAAATTTGTATTTTAATTAAAAATGTGTATAGTGGAATAATTAGTTACACTAACTCAAAGGTGTTAAAATTTTTCTAATTAATTGTATTGCCTTAATATCTTAATTTTTTGTTATATCATCTTTCCATTGAATATGATAATTTAAATATGAACGAAATCTTATAAAAGAATAAAAGATATATCTAAATCACATCAATATTGAGATACCATTGCATATATTTTTTAAAGATTTAACTATTAGTATGTTCTTATATAAATGATTTAGTCATGAATAAAATATTTTAAAGTAAAAATTCATGATATGATAACATGAAATAATTCAAGATATTAAAATAAGTAATTTTTTTTAAAAAATATAGTTTTAGAAATGACAATCAAAATGAAAAATTGTTTGACATGTATGTGTGTGTATTAACATGCGTAAATATTATAATAATATGATATATAACAAGAAATTCATATAAAAAATAAAAATATAATGAAAAGTTCAAGAATTATTTCCACTATTTTTTTAAAATTTAATAAAATATTTTTATTTTTCTCTCGTTAAACTAACAAAAAAATATTTTGTAAAGCCCCAAAATATAAAAAAAAAGAGGGTGATTCGAATGTTACAAAGATCCGAACGTCTGCAACATTCAGATCGAGCGTTTAAAGTATTAATTCTGCAAATTAAATGAAAAATTAAACCCAAAAGCTGTTATAAACAGGTCGATCGAGTCATTGGGAAAAAAAGAAACTAAACAAAATTTGTTTATTCTGGTGTTAATTCCTTTGTTCTTCATTTGGAAGCCAGTCCGTAATACCAAATCATCTCAACGAGAAATTCTAGCAAATTGAAGGTTTTTGGGCTCGATTAAATCCACAGAGAGGATCGCCTGGCCAGTTTGGTTCGAGGCAAAAGCTTAATATCAGATTTCGATTGAGATTTCAGGTACAGTCTTGGAATTTCTATTTCGGGTTTCTCAGTTGAAACGGGTGAAGAAGAACTAACCCGGTTTCTTCCGGGTCAGGGCTAGTTAGTGGGCTCCGGCTGTTTGGTTGTTTATATGAATTAGGCTGGCCCAGACAGTTCTAGGCCGGACGGAAGATTACTAAGTCTGGACCATGGTCAGTGGGCCAGCTCCAGACCAGTGAGGGTTGGGTCATGGGACCAGATCCAAATTCCGGATCCGGCCCAGGAAAATAATTAAATAAACAAAATAACAGAAATTAGAAAAATGGCTAGAAAATAAGGAAATGGCCAGTTCAAGACCTTCTAAATCGGTTCTTGGCCTATTCAAGGTACCAAAACGAAGGAAATTAAATTGTCTATTTGGTTTTTGGTTGGTTCAAGAGTAAACCGGCCAGTTCAATGGTGAACTAGCCGGTCCAATGTTAAAGAAATTAATACAAAAATTAGAAAGTCACTGGTTTAACATATTTATAGTCGATTTAGGGTAAAAAGTAACCAGTTCAGTGATTCTAAGTCCGGTTCATTGACTTTTATGGCTGGTTCAATGGGTATAAGGCCAGTTCAATTGGTTTTATGGCTTATTTAAGGGATTAAGGCTGGTTTAATGGTTTTTAAGACCAGTTTAATGGATTTATGTCCCGATTTAGTGGTTTTGTCACTAGTTCAGTGAGTTTCATGGTTAGTTCAGTGCGTTTGAGGTCCAGTTCAGTATTGTTTCAACCGATTTATGGTCGGTTCAACCTTCTAGTAACTAGTTCAAGACCGGTTTAGTATTTTTGTGACATTCCAAACTAAGTTTGGAATGTTTGGAATGCACATCATACACACTTAAATATACGTTGCATCATTTATTACATTTTCATGCATTGCATGCATTAAGTCTAGTACATGCATATTTGGAGAAATTTAAACTTAAGTGAAATAATTTATATTTTCCTAGCCCTAATCTTAGGAAGGCTTAGAAGGATCCTAAATAATAGTGGAATATGAGACTTTAAAGAAAAAAAAAAGAAAAGAAAACCCTTGTGTAGAAAAGGAGAACCCTAAATGAGTTCATTTAACTACAAAAAGAAAAATTTAAAAGTTTAAATGAATAAATTATGAAAAATTGTAGATAGCTCAATCTAGTTTAGGTTTTAAAGTTTGGGGGAGTAGAAGGACTTTAAAATGGTTTCTAGGGTTAAAAAGAGAATTTTGCTCAAAAGGGACATAGTTGGAATTTATGAAAAAGATGAGGGGAAATATGGTCTTTTCTCCCCATGGGCTTTTGTCGACTAAAAGAGGGGAATTTAGGCAGTTTTCATTCCAGAAATTTCTACAGATTTCGTGCATATAAGAGGAGGGCTAATAAAAAAATGGAGAAAAGAAAAAAAAATGAATAGAAGAAAAGTCAAAAATGTAGGTTATCCAATGAGAATTAAGAGAGTTTTAAGAGGGGGTTTGTTTTGTCGGACAAACAAGGGATTTTTAACTAGTTCTTCTCCAGATTTCTCCCCCACTTTCGTAGCCCATAGAGAGAGAAAGAAGCGAAGAAGAGAAGAAGAAAGGGAGAAGAAAGGAAGGAGACCAAGCAAGCAAAGTAAGAAAACTTGAAAAAAATTTTAGAAGAATGATTCGTATGTGATTTTTGTTGTAGGCTTCCATGCTATACATATATTTCTTTCAATTTCTTGTGGAAAACATGAATTTTGAGTAAGCTAAATTTCTGAAATTTTGAAGGGGCTAAACCTGTAGAGAGAAGAAACTCTTTATGCTTGTTGATTTAGATGAAACTTGTAAGAATTCTTGTATTGGCTTGGAAAATGATAATTTTCTGAATTTATGGGGTTTCTTTCTGCTGGTTATGGAGCTGGAATTTGAGTAGAAACAGGGGCGAACCATGTTGGGTTGAGAAGTATGAGGGAAAATGGCAAGAAAACTTGGAAAAGAGGGTTGAACAACACAAGAAAACAATTTCAGGACTTCAGAAAATTTCTGCAGCAAAACCCAATGTTGGTTGACCATTTTGGCGTAGGAAAGGGCTTGATTTTAGTTCAAATTTTATGCTAAAGAATGCCTTAGGAAGTGTTGTGGCTAAATGAAAGGAAATAAGAGAAGAAAAGACCAAAATTTGGGATCATAAGGGGAAGGAAACCGAAATTGGTTCTGAAAGTGGGTTACTGAAAATTCTGCAATGTATGAGTGTGTTAAGCCACGAAATTGGGGCACATTTAGGCTCAAAAGCAAGTTGATTAGGTGCCTAATTAGAGAGGGGGAATTTCTTAAGAAAGGGAATGAGGTTAGAAGCTGAAATTGGTGTTACACTTAAATGACACCCACCAGAAACTATGGTGGTTATGTGCAGAATTTTCTGCAATGATATTTTCAGCACCTAAAGGTGATTGTGTGGGACTTTTAATTGGCTTGATAACGCATTAAATCAAAGTTAATTAATGGCTAAGAGAGTGATTAAAACCCTCCATAAGAGAAAAGAGGAGAATGGCTCATTTTAGTCTAAACTCTAGAAGACTTAGTAAAATGCAATGTGCAAAATAGATGCAACCTTAGGAAGCAAACTTAAAAGATTAAAAGAATAAAATTAGGGGATCCCATGCCCCATTTAGTGACCATGAAGTAGAGTCTAGGGCTTGAGTGAAAAGAGAGTTTTAAAGAAGTGGTGAAGTAAAACATCAAAAGACATGCAAGAAAGGGGCATCCTAGAATTTGAACCTATATTAAATCGTATTAAACTTTTAACATGCAATGACTTACAAAGTGGATCTTAAATTCTTTTAAAATTAACTAGGAAGCTGATTAGGCTAAGGAGGGAGTAGGAGCATGGGGTTAGAAAAAAATAAAATAAGAAAGGAAAAACTTGAAGAAATAAGAAGAAGGTGTAGACTTCAACAATCATGACCTTAAGTATTTAGCATTTGCATACATTTTATCATACATTCATTAAATTATATTCATGATCCATGTACCCTACATTTGTAGGCACACAAGATAGAGTTGATCCTGACCCGGTCAAGTAGAGCGGACTGAGCAACTGTAGGCTGTCTCTACGGTAAGTGGCATACCCTCTAAACCTAGGATTTTTATTTCAAATACAATGTTTTATGAACAAAATGACTTGTTTACTAAACCATATATTTATTTTCATATAAAAAAATGGAAACAGAGTGTTATGTTCTGATTTCTAATTATACCTGCTCTTGATCCTGCTTTCTGGCATTTTTGTGCTTCGGCACTTAGTCTAGTATGTTGGGCAGCCATCTGGGGCAGGTGGTTGTACTACAAGTCTATGCTATGACTTTGGACCCAGGGGGGGTCTCAGACGCCACAGACTGTGTAGTCTGGCCTGGAGTGGCGACCCATGCTTGCAGGCTACATAGTGATGTAGCGCCCGACATGTTTTCATGATTTGATATTTTCATGATTTTACTGCCCTCAGACATGATATTGTCGGTTGTGCGCACCCGATCAGAGTTACGTCAGATGTTATGTATATATGATTATGAATTTCCTATAATCTCTCTACTTTAATAAAACTCAAATGTATGATCATGCTTATGTTAATCAATTTATGCCTTATTTATCTATTCTTGTCCTATGGATTTCTTGTTACACGAAAGAATTAAGGAAATTTTATATTTATTTCTGCTTTGGCTTTCCATGGATAGAATAAACCTTGAGAAATTGAATTTATGTATATTATATGTACAAAACTGCTTTGTTTCCCCTAGATTTAGATTGTATGCCATTTACTGAGAATATCTGTTCTCACTCTTCTCTTTTTTTGCAGACTTGCTAGATATTCTTACAATAGTACTCGAGTAATTACGCCACATTAGTTGGAGGTCAGGCCAGCAGGACTCCTGTGTATATTTTTACTTGATATAGCCATCATGTGGTATATATATATTAGATTCCATTGGAGAGGGAAGAATGTGTATGAGATAGTGTATGCAGTGACCATATTTCTAATGTTCTGTAAATTAATTTGCTTTACTATATGGTGGATGAATTAGTTCTTTAGCACCCAAGTAAGACTTGCATAGTTTAAAGTATGATTGTCTATGCTTAGTTACCTATAGAGTGTATATAACTGTTGCAGGTTCCATAGGTTTAACCACATGAATATTAAATAGGGGTTACAACCGCCGTCATGCTGCCGGATTTTTGTCTTGGCAGCAGTGGATGGTTGTTGCCCCGTTGTCATGCTCGTCTAGACAAGGGAGGGCGTGACAATTTTAATGGTTGGATTAAAGGATAATTAGACAAGTTATTGTTTTATGAGCTCGGCTCAAGGATTTAATATTTAAGATGTGAATTATATGATCAGTTCAGGCCTTTTAGAATTCTCGATACGAGTTTGAATACGAAAACCTAAGAGAATAGTACGTTTTGATGGAAATTTGAATTTAAGTTAATTATGAGACGAACGATATTCTAAAATAAGAATTTTGATTATTTCTAAATTGAGTGATCGGTTCTCGTGAAGCCGAGGTACCGAAGCTTGAGTTTTGTGGTTCTCCAGATCTGTGAGTAGTAATATGTATTTATGTGCTTTGTTATTTTCTGTATTTGTTAAATGATGAATTTTACATAAATTGTTTATAAATTCAACAATTTCAAAATTGAAATTTAATATGTTATAAAATCTTAAAAGGGACGTACATGGAAATTTTTTGATTTGTTTAGAAGTGTCCTGAATTATTGATTTTGATTTCTGATATGTTGAACATTGAAAATCTATAAAACTGATTTTCTGTTACTGTTATATTTGGACACTTTGAAAAGAAGTAAACTGTTTCTGGTAAACTTTGAAAAATTATTTTAAAGGACTATCAGACTATTAGATTATTGCATAGCCTATATCGTCAGCTAGTAGGGGTGGTGCTAGACGACTACGTGGATCTGACATGATAAGTTTATATGTATCTGTTAAGTTCTGTTACAAAACTCCCAAAGTTGCATAAGTGGAAATAAATCCTGTTTTATGATAACATTAACTGATATGTCTCTTGACATGTAAATATGTAATATTATTCATTAGGTCGATAGACTCATTCTTTTATTTTTTTCATACTCAGGTTCAACCTTACTGACAAATTTAGCTATGTGAGAGGGTTGGTCGACATTGGTTTTCGTGCTTCTAGTTGACTTTGTTTCAGAGTATAGTAGTCAGTTCCTGTTTCCTTTTGATGTACTATTTAGCTTTTGTGCCTTTAAGATCACAAACGGGGTTTCAGTTGTAAAGACATGGTTTGGTACTTTTTGTATTTCAGACTTAATTCAGAAATTGTGATTTTTCGTATTAAGTCTCGTACCTAAAAGGCTTGTAGGGTTGGGGTTCGTTTTGACCGTAGTGCCAGTCATGGAATCGACTATCGGGTCGTGATATAGTTGGTATCAGAATTTTAGGTTATCTATGATCATAGGAGCAACACTTTTCTGTAGCGTCTCACTTATGATTATGAACTGGCCATTTTTATAATCGAGGGGCTATAGAAGGGCAGTTAGGAGTTATTCTGATTCTGATTGTTGCTTCGATCTTGTCCTTATTCTGACTCTTGCCATTTGGTATTCTGAAATCTCTAAATAGATGGACACATCGTTCGATAAGGCGATTTTCGACTTTGACCATGAGCAATCAGTCATTCTTGATATCTCCCGAGACAGATCACCTACTCCTGGGTACGGTTGGAGGCACAACCTTCCGTACCAATTAGAGGATGGGGCAGGCCAAAAAGCAGAGGAAGAGGTTGTGGGAGGACAACTAGTAGGGCAGGTTAGGTAGAGTCAGAGAGAGAGGCTCAACCTACTAACAGTTTTGATAGGATGGTCCAGATTATTTAGTACATGCAGTAGATGATGGCGGTAATCATGATCAGGTTGCAGCAGACCCTGGTTACTTTGGTGGAGAGATTGGTGGACCAGGGAAGGACCGGCACTCTAAATAATACCAGTTAGGGAGTACCAGAGGCAGGTGTGAGTTCAAGCCCGAGGACTAGAGAGGCTTTGGCAGTGATTGGGCAGGAGTAGACACAGAGGAGACAAGAGGTCTAGACAACAGTTGGTGTTCGCCTCGAGAGTCAGGTTCAGGATTTCCTCTGGTTTAAGCCACCGAATTTTTCTGGGAGAAGGAGCATAGAGGACCCACAACACTTCATCGATCAGATGGAGATTATATTTGAGATAATGAAGTGCTCCAGTTCCAGGAGTGTAGAGTTGGCTGCTTGCAGATTGCATGATTTGGCATGGTCTTGGTACAAGACCACAGTATCTGGGAGACCTCGAGAGGCAGCATCAATGATATGGGAGGAGTTTGTTACTACTTTTATGGATCAGTTACTATCAGTTAATAAGTGGTACCAGTTGGCAGTAGAGTTTGAGTGCCTTTGGTAGAGTTTGAGTGCCTTTGGTAGACCTCGAGTATATTAGTCCCAGATTATGACACTCGGTTTAACCATTTGTCTAGATATGCCCCACATTTGGTGACTGACGAGCTTGCCAAGGCGAAGAGATTCATCCGGGGGTTAGTGGAGCGTCTATTCCGAGTGTTAGCCCTTAATATGAGGAAGTATACGTATATGGAGGTATAGATGTTGCTCAGGCCATAGAGGCGAGGGGTTTGGGGCAGAGAGCTCTTAAGGAGACTAGAAAGAAGGCTAAGCACTCCAGATCCTTTAGTGCAGGTCAAAGTTCTCACCCGGGATCTAGTTTTTAGAGTCAACAGCACATTGGTTAGACTAGGCCGACGCACTCTAGTCATTTGTTTGTGGATGTCTCACACTAGCTAGCGAGATTAAAAGTATGGGATAGTCAGAGCATTATAGTTCAGTCCCACTTAGGCAAGAGGTCCTGACTTGCCATATTTGTGGGCGTAAGCATTGAGGGCGATGTCGCATGGAGACTGGTGCCTGTTATCGGTGTGGCGATTTGGGGCATAAGATTAGAGACTGTCCACTGATACAGAGTGATGATACTTAGGCAGCCAGTCAATTTGGTAGAGCAGCTTTGTCAGTTCCTAAGCAGTCAGCTCGAGGGCAAGAATGAGGTTATTGTGGTGAAGATCGCGTCCAGACCGGGAAGGGTCAGGCGCAAATGTATGCTTTGACTAGACAAGACGATCAAGAGGCCACCGTGGGGGCGACAAGTATGAAAAATTGTGTGCCTTGTTATGTGTAGATTATTGTGTGAATCCAAATTAGTTTACTTGTGTGTCTCTATACTGTCAGGCACTATTCGATAAGGAAATCTTTTTGTAACCACCCTTGTAAGGGAGCATGCCTAGGTTAGATGAGAATAAGTCCTGCTTGATTAAAGTAAATGATAGAAAGGTACAGCTATTCTGCCTATTGGGATATTGTGGACTTTAATGTAAACTAAGTTATGGATTTCAGTAATAATTGAAGTAACTATTCACCACTAATGTATTTTACAAGATGAGTATCGTGATGGTACCTTTTGAGGTAATATACAAAAGACGTTGTAAATTTTTGATATGATGATCTGAGAAAGGAAAAGCTAAATTTCTAGAGCTAGACTTAGTACAGAATACAACGAATGAGGTACAATTGACTTGCAATGGGTGACTATGTATTCTTAAGAGTTTCACTATTATCAGATTTGGGGAAGAAAGAAAAACTTAGTCTTTGATACTCATCCAAGATGATGGCTTTGATAGGCGAAGTGATTTATTGATATCTGAGTTTTCGAAGGTGTATCTTGTATTCTATGCAACTGTATTCAAAAATGGTTACTAGATTTGTTGTATGTTTTAGCACCACAAGAGGTGTAGTTAGGTGCGAACTTATCATGTGAAGAGGAACCTCTAGACAAGTTGACCGACAGATTAAAAAGTCAAGAAATAAAGAAATCGCATATGTGAAAGTCTTATTGAGGCATCACTCAAAAGAAAAAGTGAAATGGGAGTCGAAGGACCCCACTTGTTTGATACATAAGATTTGTCAGTATTCTGATATTTAAATTCGGGGACGAATTTATTTTAAGGGGGGAGATTGTAAAGCCCCAAAATATATAAAAAAATAGGGAGATCCGCATGTTACAGAGATCCGAACGTCTGTAACGTTCAGATCGAGCGTTTAAAGTGTTAATTCAGCAAATTAAATGAAAAATTAAACCCAAAAGCTGTTATAAACGGGTCGATCTAGTCCTTAGGGAAAAAAGAAACCAAACAAAATTTGTTTATTCTGGCGTTAATTCCTTTGTTCTTCATTCGGAAGCTAGTCCAAAATACCGAATCATCTCAATGAGAAATTCCAGCAAATTGAAGGTTTTTGGGCTCGATTAAATCCATAGAGAGGACGCCTGGCTAGTTTGGTTCGAGGCAAAAGCTTAATATTAGATTTCGACTGAGATTTCAGGTACAGTCTTGGAATTTCTATTTTGGGTTTCTCAGTTGAAATGGGTGAAGAAGAACTAACCCGATTTCTTCTAGGTTAGGGCTGGTTAGTGGGCTCTGGCTATTTGGTTGTTTATATGAATTGGGCCAGCCCAGACGGTTTTGGGCCAGACGGAAGATTACTGGGTTTGGAACATGGCCAGTGGGCCAAGTCCAGACCAATGAATAGGGTTGGGTCACGGGACAGGATCCAAATTCCGAATCCAGCCCAGGAAATATAATTAAATAAACAAAATAACATAAAATTAGAAAAATGGCCAGAAAATAAGGAAATGGCCGTTTAAGGTACCAAAATGAAAGAAATTAAATTGTCTATTTGGTTTGTGGCTGGTTCAAGAGTAAACCAGCTAGTTCAATGGTGAACCAACCCGTCCAATGTTAAAGAAATTAATACAAAAATTAAACAGTCATTGGTTCAACATATTTATAGCCGGTTCAGGGCAAAAACTAACCGTTTAGTGGTTCTAAGTTTGGTTCATTGACTTTTATGGTTGGTTCAATGTATTTCAAGGCCGGTTCACTAGGTATAAGGCCGGTTCAATAGGTTTTATGGCCGATTCAAGGGCTTAAGGCTGGTTTAATGGTTTTTGAGATCGGTTTAATGGATTTATGTCCTGGTTCAGTAAGTTTCATGGTCGGTTTAGTGTGTTTGAGGTTCGGTTCAATATTGTTTTGATCAATTTATGGTCAGTTCAGTCTTTAGTGACTAGTTCAAGACCGGTTTAGTACTTTAATGGTTGGGTTAAAGGATAATTAGACAAGTTATTATTTTATGAGCCTGGTTCAAGGATTTAATACTTATGATATGAATTATATGATCGGTTCAGGACTTTTAGAATTCTCGATACGAGTTTGAATATGAAAACCTAAGAGGATAGTACGGTTTTGATGAAAATTTGAATTTAAGTTAATTACAAGATGAACGATATTCTAAAATAAGAATTTTGATTATTTATAGATTGAGTGATCGACTCTCGTCAAAGCCAAGGTACCGAAGCTCGAGTTTTATGGTTCTCCAGTATCTGTGAGTAGTAATACGTATTTATATGTTTTATTATTTTCTGTATTTGTTAAATGATGAATTTTACATAAATTGTTTATAAATTCAGTCATTTCGAAATTGAAATTTAATATGTTATAAAAGCTTACAGGGGATGTACATGGAAATTTTCTGATTTGTTTGAAGTGTCCTGAATTATTGATTCTGATTTCTGATATGTTGAACATTGAAAATCTATAAAACTGATATTCTGTTACTATTATGTTTGGACACTTTGAAAAGATGTAAACTGTTTTTATTAAATTTTGGAAAATTGTTTTAAGGGACTACAGACTATTAGACTATTGCATAGCCTGTATCCCTAGTCTAGTAGAGGTGGTGCTAAATGACTACATGGATCTGATATAATATGCTTGTATGTATCGCTAGTCTAGTAGGGGGTGGTGTAGACGACTACGTGGATCTGACATGATAAGTTTGTATGCATCCCTAGTCTAGCAAGAGTTGTGCTAGACTACTATGTGAGTTTGACATGATAAAATTGTTATATGTGTATTTGTTAGGTTCTGTTACAAAACTCCCAAAATTGCATAAGTGGAAATAAATCCTGTTTTATGATAACATTAACTAATATATGTCCTTTGACATGTAAATATGTATTATTATTTACTGGGTCGATAGACTCATTCTTTTATTTTTTTTTTAGACTCATGTTTGACCTTATCGACAGATTCAGCTGTGTGAGAGGGTTGGTCGACATTGGTTTTCGTGCTTCCACTTGACTTTGTTTTGGAGTATAGTAGTCAGTTCCTATTTCCTTCTGATGTACTATTTAATTTTTGTGCGCTCTAAGATCATAAACAGGGTTTCAGTTGTTAAGATATGGTTTGGTATTTATTTTGTATTTCAGACTTTAATTCAGAAATTGTGATTTTTTGTATTAAGTCTCATACCTGAAAGGCTTGCAGGGTTGGGATTCGTCGTTTTGACCCTAGCGCCGGT
Source organism: Thlaspi arvense (assembly GCA_911865555.2). Taxonomy (NCBI): domain Eukaryota; kingdom Viridiplantae; phylum Streptophyta; class Magnoliopsida; order Brassicales; family Brassicaceae; genus Thlaspi; species Thlaspi arvense. The sequence goes on along the minus strand of CAJVSB020000905.1, from coordinate 71,998 downwards.
CATGAACTCGACTATCGGGTCGTGGCATATTTAAAGATAATTTTGAAACCTAAAAACACTTCTTGGAAACCTTGCCAAACAACCCTTTTTGTTTTAGAATTAAGCTACACTTATTTCCACCCAAGATCTGCAACATACAGAAAATTATTAGAATTTCTAAGGTTTTTATAAGAGAGAGAAATCTTTTGTTGAGGAGTAAATTTTCAGAATTTTGATTTATAAATTAGAGTAGTTTGGTTTTGGTTTTAGATTGAGTCAAATCATAAATTTAAATTATTTTTTGGCCCAAATCCCTGTATGATTTATCAATTTCTTTCTTACTCCCCATCTCTTCTGCGTCAGCTGGAGTTAGCAAATGTGTGTGCCTCTATTGCTTCAGATATTTTTAGGAATCACTCCTTCCTAGTGTTCATCAATATTATTCCCCCTCACTATCATCATTCACATCCTGTTGAACTTATGCATAGGGTTTTAGTAATAGAAAAAAAAAGGAAAAGAAGAAAAAAGAAAGACAAAAAAAGAAAAGAAAAGAAAAGGAACGCAGCAAGGTTTTAATCAAGCTCATGTGGCATAATGCCAAGTCATTAGTTATAGTGTATCAGCGCATCACGCAGTCACTCTTATAGTTTTGATGTTCTAAATGAAAATTTGAGGTTATTTTTTGTAAGATTAATTTATTTCTAAAATATTTTTTGTTTTTTGGTTTTCTATGCAACTCTTTCCATTTGTTTAGTCCTTCATACATGTATGCACCAAGGGTATGCGGTTCTCAGTGGGAGCAATATATGCTGATGACTTTTCTATCTCAACTACTTGGTGTGTGACAAGAATTTATTAATCTTTATTATTGTTTTGATTTATTGTTAGGAGTAATAAATAAATTCACTTATTTTGGGGCCAAAAAGTTACTTTTCAAATAAATTGGCCTAAATTCTTTTAACTATGCCTCAAACTGAGTATTTTGTCAATGGGCAGTGGTCATGATAGCATAAACAATGGATTTAAATAGGAATAAAATAAACTAGAGTTTTAATTTTATAAAGTAAAACAGTACAAATTAAGTTACGAGTAACAAGTTAAGATTCAATAATTACTCAACTACTACAAGCTGAAAGTAAAAGTTATTATTAGACTCGGTTTACAAAGTAGTAGAAATATTCACACTATGGTTTATCACCAATTCTTGACCTGAATGTTCTTGCTTACCTTTGTTGGAGGAGAAAAACTTAAGTCTAAGTTCGTAGATAATTCTTAGCCTAACTCTAATAATAAAATACTGAATAACTTGTTAAAGTGTTGAAGGTCCTTTCTCGTGACTAGCTCTTGCATTTATACTATTCACCTACAACTTCTTCTACCATGTTTGAGCTGCTCATCATGGGTTAGTTGGTTATTAGATTGTGCCTTGTCTTACCCAAAATTGGTTTTAGCCAAACACCTTGTTAATAACTTAATATGCAGTCGATTTGATTATCTCACTAACATGGATAAAAATGTACCCATATTCCTAAAGTCAATACTCAGTCTAACCAAATTCAGAACTCCGGTATGGAAACAAGCTCGTTGGATTTGACAAATTCAAATCACTGATGTCACATTAGTTTTCGAATTGATGTCATCATCTTGATTAAAATTGATAGTGATTGTTTATCTTTCTTGTCTTCCATTTTTGGATTAATTTGTATTTGCTAAGATACTAGCACTAACAACTAGCTACTTACTATGGTAATAGGCCTCATCCCTTGCTTTTTTGGCAATAAAATTTTATTTGCTTTTATTCAATGGTAATTATTAGTATGATATGATTGTGTAACTTGAAAAAAAAAAGTAATTTTAAATGGTCCTATTATTTAGTTATAAAAGAAGTATAGATTGAATTGGTTAGTGTGACCATGTGTAATAGCAAATATCATGGTTTATCTATTAAGATTCAAATACTAAAATGCCAAGTTTTGATCCCATTAGACTAGATCGAATTTTATATTCATATAAAATGCTAACAAAACAATGAGCCTAAAAAATAAAGTATTTAGGATTAAAAAAATAATTATTGTTAATATAAAAGTCTCACATAAATTTGCAGTAAGCGGATAAAATCTCTTGCAAATTGAACATCTTCAATTGAAAACTTTCTTTGTCTTATTAGCTCTGCATGAACTAGCAATTAGTTTCAAGTGATTTAATTTTTGATGAAATACAAAAAAATTAATTTTCGTTAAATGCTGAGGTTGAAGAAAACTCAAAATAAAGTTGTACAAGGAAGCTGAAATCCTAAGAGTCAAAAAGGTCAACAATGTTGTTTGAATGTAAAGAAACTAGATCTAACAACTTGACGAGTGATTGACTCATTAATTAGATGTGTTTATAGAATAGCTAATTTCTCTATATCTTCTCTTTGGCTCCTACTCATATCTTCTCTTTTTTGTAACTCTTTTTCAAATTGTGCCGTTGTTTGAATTTGGAAGTAGTAGAATCAAGTCGTTCCTCAAATATTTGGAACCTGATGAAAGCAAAACAGAGTTTCAAAAACTTGTCTTTGAAGTACCGCAACTGCATAACCATATATTCAGAGCCTATTCTCCATTCAAACACGATTCTAGTAGGTAGTTAATTCATATATTGTAATGACTTTCTTCTTTGGATCCTTCTTTCTCATCACCAATTTCTTTAAATGGATACAGGTTTCCTAACTTGAGTGTTCAATCAACCACACTTCCTTTTTTTCCCATTATTTCCATTGTATATGTTCAACTTTAACTTCTCTTCATTATTGGAGATAGTGGAGGTCATACACACTAGTATCAGTATCAGCAAAGTGAAGCAAGGACTAGCCAAGACCACCATCACTCATCACTTCAGCTTAGCTGTGTAACCGTGTCTGCAAAGTAGTGTGTAGGTTTGGTGTATGCGCAGGTTTTGTATATTCCTTTTTTGTAACAAACTTTGATTCTCTTAGCTTACAACAGTGTGTGTGTATATATATGTAATTCTTTCCTATTGATAGTATGAGAAGAGCATTTTACTAAAGTATATACTGAATTACGCCATTCGATTCATCCATATAGTAGCTCTATTCTTTCTTTGTATTCTTCTCTGTCTCGTGCAGCAATTACTCTTCCAAATTGCAAAATCTTTTTTGGTATCATAGCCTTGCTATATTAGATTATTTACCCTTGTTCTTGTTGATAAGACTTGCTCAAATGTCAACCAACGCTTTAGTCTCCCCTAAGACCTCCATTCCTCAAACCTCTGATCTTATTGTCAACCAGACAACTCTAGCTCTTGCAACTTAGATCCTTCCAATCAAACTTAACAACTGTAATTTTCTGGTATTGAAAAATCTTGTTTTGAATGCTGTTTATGCCAATGGCTTGGAAGGTTTCACTGAGTAAGAAACAATTCCTCCACAAGAATACTTAGATAGTGAAAGAAAGATCAAGAATCTTGAATTCCAAAGCTGCAATTGAACCAATCGATTGGTTATGAGCTGGTTATCTTCCTCTCTCACCTCAAAGCCTCTAGGATACATAATCGATCTCTCAAGAGCCTCAGGTATCTGGGCCACATTGAAGGATTGCTATGAGTCATCCTCTGCTGCCAGAATCATGTGCCTTAGAAGACAACTTCAACAAATCACGAAGGGAGGTAGCTTTGTGGCACAGTACTTGAGTCATCTCAAGGATATTGCCAACAAGCTCACGACCATTGGAGAACCACTGAGCTATCAAGACTACCTTGCATATCTCCTTGAGGGATTGACTACTGAATACAATCCATTTGTATCCTGTATCTATAATTGATTAGACAAACCTTTAATCGTTGAGATCCAAAGCCTTCTTCTTGCCTATGATCAAAGACTGGAGAAACAACAAGCCGCTGAGATATTGCTGCTTCCTTAAGCTCAAATGTCTCAAACGAGCATCAGTCTAAAATATCCCCAAACTATGGCTAACGTTAGAGGATTCCCCGACAACAAGTCATCCCCTCGGCCTTCGGTGCAGAACTATATACCAAACCCTAAACCTGCTGGACCTGGTGTACTAGGCAGAGCTCCCTCGCCAAACCCAAAGGGTTATCATCCAATGGGCTAGAGAAATAAGCCCAAATGCCAAATTTGTGGCAAATTGGGCCATACAACACTTCACTGTTATCAGCACTTGGATCCAAACTATCAAGCCTAGGTCGACTTCACTAATCTGGGTCAAGCGAGTATAGTTAATAACCCAACCCATGCTCCACTCCAATGCAACTTCACAAATCGCTATGTCGCTAGTAAGTGTTTTGTGACTACTGCTGAAGGGAAAATGGAGAACCTCGCATACTCCATTGATTCACCTACTGAATGGTTCTTGGACTCGGGGGCAACACACCATCTCACCTTATCCATCGACAATCTAAGCACTTCGGCTACATATCAAGGTAAGAATCAAGTAATGGTAGGTAATGGAAATCAAATCCCTGTTCTTCACATCAGGTCTAAAATCCTTCAATCTTTTTCATTAAAACCTATCTCGCTTAATTGTGTCCTTTATACTCCTTTTATTGCAAAGAATCTAATTAGTGTCTTTAAGCTTTGTCTTGATAATAATCCTACTGTTGAGTTTAACTCCAATTATTTTTTGGTCAAGAATTGGAAATCTCGCAGACCCCCCCTTCAAAGGAAGCTAGATCAAGGGTTGTACAAGTTGTCTAACCCTCACTCTCATAGCATCAATCCTTAGCTTGCACAGCCTAATAGGTCTTATTCTGCTATTTTTGTTTTCTCTGTTTCTAGTAGCAAAAATAAAGTAGATGCTAGGGTTTGGCATGCTAGACTAAGGCACCCAACAAGTGAAACACTTGCTAAGATGTCTCATATATGTAATTTATTCTTTCAAAAATGCAATGAAAAATCTATTTGTAAAGCTTGTTTATTGTCAAAACACCATAAATTGCCTTTTAACTCATCTGATAATAGAACATCTAAGCCCTTTGAATTGGTTCACATGGATTTATGGGGACCAGCTCCTATAATGTTTATAAATGGATTTAGATATTTCTTTCTCAAAGTTGATGACTTTAGTAAACATACTTGGATCTATTCTTGAAAACTAAGGATCAGACCTACCAAACTTTTCAAAATTTTAAGAAAATGGTAGGCACACATTACTCCACTAAAATTGAAAGAGTGAGATTAGATTGGGGAGGTGAGTTTAGAATGCTGAATAAATTGTTTACACAATTAGGGATTCACCATGAAATATCATGCCTATACACACCATAGCAAAATGGAAGAGTTGAGCGCAAAGATAGACATGTTGTTGAAGTAGGATTGAGCCTTATAAATCATTGTGGTCTTCCCAAAAAATTTTGGACATATGCCTTATTTGAAGGCACTCATATTATCAACTTACTCCCTTCTAAACCCATAGGAAACCAAATTCCCACTGATTTTTGCTATGAAAAGAACAATAGCAGCAGTTTAGGAATCCCTTCTCTAAGTTTATCACCTTGTCCAACTCAATTGAACCTAGAAACACAACATTCCTTCTCCTCTCAAGGTCATAAAAGTCTCAGTCTTGATATCTCTAGCACTTCTAGTTCTTCCAACTCTCTTATGAAACAAGCCATTTGTGAAAGTACAGAACAGATTCCACCTACCATTACACCTACATATCAAACTGAAGTTGCAAAACATCTAGAAACTAGAACTCCAAACACTCATCCCATCGTCACTAGATCAAAAGTTGGTATTTTCAAACCAAAAGTGTTCCACTCTCCTCTAAGGAGTTCCTTTCTAACCACAGAAATCCCTTTAGAACCTTTGACTGTGCAACAAGCCAAGGAAAATCAGATCTAGTTGATGGCAATGCAACAAGAACTTGTAGCCCTAAAGAAAAATAGAACACGGGAGCTAGTTCCTAAACCAAAAGCTCAAAAGCTAATAGGTTGCTAGTGGGTTTATAAAGTTAAATTAAATTCTAATGGCTCCCTAGAAAGGTGTAAAGCAAGATTAGTTGCTAAAACTCCAGGGATAGATTACTCTGAAACCTTTAGCCTAACGGTAAAGCCCGCTACTATGAGGATTCCACTATTGTGAGAATTGTTTTATCCCTTACCATATCCTTGAACGGGCCTATTAAACTGCTTGATGTACACAATGCTTTTCTAAATGGTGACCCAAGTGAGATAGTTTACATGTATCAGCCACCTGGATTCGAGTATGATAGATTCCCAACTCATGTATATCGGTTGAACAAAGCTCTCTATGGCCTCAAACAGAGCCCTAAAGCCTAGTATAACAAATTAAGTAGCTGCTTGCTAAATTGAGGTTTCATTAACTCCAAAGCTAACTTATCTATGTTTATTAGTTCCCAACAAGGATAGCTCTTAATCATCTTAGTGTATGTAGATGACATACCCATTACCAAGACCGATAAATCAGCCATTGAGAAGGTGATGAAAGAGCTAGGCAATAGGTTTTCTCTAAACGATCTTAGAGATATTGGTTGTTTCTTGGGAATTCAAATTACAAGAACTGAGAATATGATTCATTGCAACTAGGAGAAATACATAAAAGATTTAATTAAGAGAGCTGGTCCCACTGAAAGCAAGGTAGCTACTATACTTATGGCAACCAACACCCAATTATTTGTCTATAAGGTGAGAAACTATCTGATCTTTTCCCGTACAAAAGCCTAGTATGAGCACTTCAATATTGCACCCTTACAAGACTAGACATTAGCTTTGCAGTTAACAAAGTTTGTCAATTTCTCCATGCTCTGCTACAATACACTTCTAGGCTGCTAAGAGGATTATTAGATACCTCAAGGGTGCCATATCTCATGGTTTAACCATCATGGTAGACTAATCTTTCACCCTAACAAGTTATACATATACAGATTGGGCAAGTTATCCAAGTGATAAGAAAAGCACAAGTGGTTTTTGTATATTTCTGGGCCCAAACCTAATTTCTTGATCAGCCAAGAAGCAATCTGTGGTATCTAGATCTAGCATTAAGGCAGAATTTTGCTCTGTGGCACATTCTTTAACTGAAATTAGCTAGATTGACTCCATTTTAAGGGAACTACAAATTCCTTATCTAACACCTCCTATTATACTTTGTGATAACCTTAGTGCTATTTACCTTCAGCAAATCCAATTCTTCATGCAAAGACAAAACTTGTGGAAATAGACTTCCATGGTGTTAGAGATAAGGTCACTAAAAACCTCCTATAGGTTCAACATGTTTCTCCACCAAACTAGGTTGCTGATCCTCTAGCTAAGGCATGCTCCACTCGACAATTCCTTCATGTGAGAACCCAACTTATAGTTCTTCCTAGACCTGTAAGTTTAAGGGGGGATATTGGAGGTAGTGGAGGTTTATACACACTAGTATCAGCATCAGCAAAAGCAAAGTGGAGTAATAGCAAGGACTAGCCAAGACCACCATCACTCTATGAATGAGAGCCACGTCACTCTAGCTCAGCTGTGTAACTGTGTTTGCAGAGTAGTGCATAGGTTTGGTATATGCATAGGTGTTGTATTTTCCTTTTTGTAACAAATTTTGATTCTCTTAGCCTATAGCATTGTGTGTATATATATGTAATTCTTTCCTATTGATTGTATGAGAAGAGAGCATTCTACTAAAGTATATACTGAATTAGGCCATTGGCTTCATCCATATAGTTGCTCTATTCTTTATTTGTATTTTTCTCTGTCTCGTGCAACAATTACTCTTCCAAATTGCAAAATCTTTCATTCATCTTTCAAAATTCCCTCCTAATTCATTTGTTAGGTATCGATAATTAGGCTTTGTGAATACTAAAATCTGTCTTGTAAATTGTCTTATGGATCACTAGTTGTCCCAATTAAACATTACATACCAAGTTATTTAAAATTGTTTTTTATTGAGTGCCTATATTTCCTTCCTACATTCATCTTGATATTTTATGATTTCTTCTCTTGCTTTTAGGATGTTTTGATATATACTTTGTGAGTATGCAATATCTTTCATTTGAACTATAGTTTGCTTTGGAGGAGACAAAACTGTAGTTTCAAGAAACCCAAGAATTACTTATTAAAGAGCGCATGGGTGCTAAGAAAGCAGTAGGACAAGTCCCAATCATACAAGACATCCCTAATAACATGCAATGATTAGTAAATTTACTGGTGTGAAAATGAAGAGCTTAAGGCAAAGGTAGCCATTGACCAAGTCTCAGTCACACAAGACATCTACAACAATCACGCAAATCTTAGTAAACTCAGTTGAAAATGAAGAGCTAAAGGTAAATGTTGATTTGTTATCAGAAGGACATTTTACATTTTCTCTAGTAGGTCAACCTGAGTTTGATTTTGTAAATCTGCAAATATTTTTGTAGCAAATGAATTTGTTGAAGTCTGTTGTGTCAGAATTTGGTTCTCTGACACAATATCTAAAAGTTTTGCTTCAAGCCTATGATAAGATGCAAATAGTTCACATAAGACAGCCAAGTATGAATCCGTTAAACAAAAATAGGTGTACAAGCTCCTATTTCAACTTCAACCAATGGAAATGAAAACTAGATATTTATAGAAATGACTATATCAATTTAAACAACCTTTGTATTTCAGTCTTCAACTCAATTATTTTTGATTCTACCTTAGAAGTTTGCTTCAATGGTCTTTCACTAATGTTTTTTGTTTCTTCATATTTCTGTCCTCTTTCATCAATTTTCTTCAGTAGAGAATTAACCATAGTTTATGTATTATCATGGGTATATCAAAAATGATTAAGGACATTAATCTATATCAAAGAACTCTTTGCCTATCCCAAAAAATAAAAAATAAGGGAAATATTTCAAAAAAATTTAAATTATAAGAAAAGAAAGATATACATTAGAATGTCTTCAAAGTGCAAATAGAAATAGAGCAAATTATCTAGGTGGTGATAGGGAGGAAATGTTGGCGCTGGCAAACCAAAGAGAATATTTTTTTAATATGGAAAACTCCCATTTTAAAAAATAATTGTGGGATACCAATTCAGAACAATCTGTTGAATCAAGAAATAATAAACTTGCTTGGTTCAACAACAAACCAAGTAGGGTTGTCAATGGGTCGAATACAAGTTGGATCATGATAGATTTGGATCTAAAGTTGATAGTAGAATACTATATTAGAATCCGAATAAAATCTCATATTTGAGATAATAATTTGAATTCAAATTGTTGAATTATACGTGTATATATATATTATCTTATATTTTAGAAAAAATAATTCAAAACCAAATAAAAATGAACTAATAAATTATTTTAGAGTTCAAAAGTATAATATAATTATATTTGATCTACCACAAATGTTTACATTTGAGACTGACTTACTAGTAATATATAATAATTATATTTAATCCATCAATATACATATTTTTCATTTTTGTTTCTATAAAAAATATGTTTTCTAAATTCTATTTTTAAGAAAATAATTTATTAATTAAAATTTGATAAATCAAGCTTATATATATATATATGTATATATTAGATTCAGGTGTTTAACAGATCGAATCAAATAAAAATCCATAATTGCTTTATTATTTTCAATTTATAGATTTTTATAATCAGATCATGTTTATCGAATCTTTTATCAGTTAAAGATTTTATATAATCAGATCGAATTCAATTTGGATTTGAATTAAAATCCGCTTTATTGACAGTCCTAAAACCAAGAACCAAACAAGTTAGGCTAGCCTAGAGCAAACCCAAGTAGCAAGCCCAAACAATTGAGTCCCACTCAAAACATTAACCCCATAATAGATTCAAGTGCAAAAGCCTAAAACTTAGACTGTGCTGCTACTTAAAGTTTTTGCTTCTCTTAAATTAAGTTGTTAAAATTAGAAGTTGAAACTGAAATGAAAATGTTAGCTGTTACTTTTTGACATTTTTACTCTAAAAATTTCTTTTGTTCCTTAATTACCTCTGCCTTCCCTCTCCCTTTCATTCTGTGCATTGCTTTCACTCTCGCTTTTTGTTCTTTCTCATTTTTGTGCACAGTAAGAGATAGCTTGCATCATTGGCATATCATCTCTGATGCATCACTAGAGAACACAAGGGGATGATGCTGACAAGGTGTTTAATCTAGATTTCTCACTCTTATAGGTAGAGAACAAACACTTTATAGCAGAAGGCCAGATAGTCAATATAGGAAATGTGTGATGAGCTTGCTAAGGAAATAAGGTACAAGGTTGGAGTCAAAGCATTAAAGAGGGAATCCATGAAACTCCAAAAAGAAGTGGAGGAGGAAAGGAAGATGTTGCAAATGGCTAAAGTCTAGTGTGAAGAAAAGGTACAGGTGAAATGAATTAATGCAAAATGATGTTTGAAGAAAAGTATTTGTGCATGAACAAGCTTGTAGCATATTCGAATTTTCTGAGCTCCAGACAAGCAACACCAAATACAGAGGAGATGAGCAAAGTGGGTTTTGTCATAAGGTTAGTGGAAGTTGAAAAATTTTTTGCTTTAAAACAACCTAGTGATTAGCCTATTTCTCTCTTGAAAATAGTAAGCCTTGACTAATTCTTTGTTCATAGCCAAAGCGTCATGTTTCGTTCCAAAAGTCCTTCTGCACACACCTCACTTAGTTCACGAGTGTCACATGTCCGCTGCCCTAGAACTTGCGCATCTGCTTCCTTTTTGGTGTCTCATGCGCTAGATTGCTTCTACTATACATGCCTTCTCCTTCATGTAGTTCGGGCTTCTATAATTCAGCAATGGCTCCACTCTCTAGTCACTCCAACCTATAACAAATGAAGGAGGAAGTCAAAAGCTATTGAACCCAACTCCTTGGAGCACATGAGCAAACCCGAAACTTGTAGAAAGTAGGAACACACGCACATAGATGGGGAGGAATAGCGTATGATGAGAAAGAAAAGAAGATTGCAAAAGAGCAAGCAAGAAATTATAGAAGGAGTTCACAGCCTCTCCAAACTTTATTGCCTTTCTCCAAATAACAACAAAGGAAAAACCTTTCTATGACATTCCAAACCAAGTTTGGAATGCACACCTTAAACACACAAACATGCATTGCATTATTTCTTGCATTCCCATGCGTTGCATGCATAAAGTTTAGTTCATGCATATTAGGAGAAATTCAAATTTAAGGAAAATAATTTATAATTGCTTGTTCCTAACCTTAGGAAGGCTTAGAAGGACCTTAGAAAAATAATGGAATATGATATTTTATTGAAAAAAAAATTAGAAGAAAAGCCCTTGTGAGGAATGAAAAATCCTAGTGTAGGCTATTTAGTTATAAAAATAGAATTTATATAATTTAAATGGATATTTGGGGACTTAAAAATGAAATTAGTAAAAATATATGTGTGTAAGTATATCCCACTACCTTAGAGATTCAGATTTATAGGGTCTTATTAGAGAATCCCTAAATTTTCTGAGGCAAATTGACAAATTTTAGTGAATTTGGGGCCGAAATGTAATTAAAGCAAAGTTTGGGGGTCAAAGTGCGAATAAATAAAGTATAGGTTGGTTCAGGCCCTATACATGCTGTTTTGTCATAGAATTCTCTGGACATTTCGTGGCCTTAGAGAAAAAAAGAAACTAGGGAGAAAAGAGAAGTAAGGGAGAATAAGAAAGCTAAGCAAAAAGGGTAAGAAACATTTAGAAATTTCTAGAACTTTCTAATTTTCGTGTTAGAAACTTTGTAAATTTTGATTCTCCTCCTTCTCTACTATCATTTGCTTGAGCAAGAAAAATGTATTGAAGTAGTTTTATTGTTGAAAATGGGGAGACACTGGACAAATTTTTAGAGAGAGAGAAAACCTCTCTAGTTAGCCGTTTTGAATGAAATTTGTGTAAATCATGTGTTGCTTTAGAAATTTTGTGCTTTTATGGAACTATATTGAATTTATACACTGTATATGAATCTAAGAATAGAGTAGGAACAGGGGGGACCGACATGGAATTGAGAAATATGAGAAAAAAATGGCAAGAAATCATGGAAAAACTAGTTCAACAACACAAGAAAGCAGTTTCAAAATTTTAGAAAACTTTCTGCAACAAAACCCTAAGTTGGCTAACCCTTTCAACCTAGGAAAGGGCTTGATTTTAGCTTAAATTTGATGCTAAAGAATTCCTTAGGAAGTAGTGTGGCTAAATGAAAAGAAATAGGAGATGAAAAGACCAAAATTTGGGATCATAAGGGGAAGACCAAATTGGTTCTGGAAAGTGGGTTGTTGAAATTTCTGCAATGTGAGGGTGTATAGGCCACGAATTTGGGCACCAATTTGGTCCTAATGCAAGACTAAAGAATGGTTAATTAGAGAGTTTAACTAATATTGGAAGGGAAGTGAATTAGGGAACTGAATTAGTCTCAAACTTATATAAGACTAATGAGAAAGCAAGGTGTGATTGTGCAGAATTTTTTTGCATGAGTTCCAGCATACTAAGTCAATATTTAAGGCTTTTGAGAGAGTTAATAAGACCTTAGAGCAAAGCCAATTAGGGGATTAACTAGAAAGGAGATTAGCCTAGAGACAAGAAATGGTTAGAAGTCCAATTTAGTGTCCAACTAAGTGAAACACATTAAAGAACTACGATGCTTGAGTGCAGAATGTTTTCTTGCAAAGATTTTCAGCAACCAAAATGAGTTTTCGGAGGCTTATAAGGAATCAAATAAGGTCTGAAATCAAGATTAATTAGAAGTTTAGAAATAGACTAAGGAAATTCCATAAGAAAAGGGAAGAAAATAATTCAAATTGGCTCAAACTTTTGACAACATCAAGTAATATAGTATAGAATTTTCTGCAAGAAAATTTTCAGCACTTAAGTGGTTTTTGTTTGAGACTTATAGGAGGCTAATTGAAACCCTAAATTAAGGCTAATGAACATCTTAGAGAGTGATCAAGATAATTTTAGAGAAAGAGGGAAGGAAATAGTTCAATTTAGCTAAAATCCTACTAAAAACTTAGTCAAGTGTAATGTAAATCATGAGTATCACCTTAAAAAAAAAAAAAAAAACAAAACTTAGAAATAATTAAAGCAACTTTAGGAGATTCCATATACCTCAAAAGTGCATGAAGTGGGCATAAACTTTCTCTCTCTTCTCTTAAAGCTCTCTTCTTCCTCACCCTCTCGATCTCCTAACTCTCTCTTAACTCTCGGGATGAAAGGGATGATAAACATTGAGAAGTCTGGCTCCTTTTTATAGAACTTTGGAGCCAAGCAGATTAATCCTAAGCTATCCAGATCTTCGACTAACAAACCTAACCGATGAGTATCAATCCTTAGACACCTTGATCCTATCTCGTATTTAGTCAGCTTCCTTCTCTAGGTATAGACACCTTGCGAAGTTCATATCTCTTTTGGAAATAAGCTAAATTTGTTGCAAATCTACTCCAATTGTCATCTATTTCTGAGATCTTTACTTCACCTAAGCCTCTTTTCAATAGATTGAACCAAAGCCACCTTGCATAGAACACTAAGTAGCCCATTGGGCTGCTCCATCTTCATACAAGTTCTCCAACCTCAACCAAGCCTCGCTATCCTTCAATCGAACCTCACTGGCGTCGAACACCTCCCTTGTGCTAATCAAACCTCCCAAGACTACCATGTTCCTCCTTGTGAAAAGTCAATGATTTAAGACTTTTGAGAGAGTTAATAAGACCTTAGAGCAAAGCCAATTAGGGGATTAACTAGAAAGGAGATTAGCCTAGAGACAAGAAATGGTTAGAAGTCCAATTTAGTGTCCAACTAAGTGAAACACATTAAAGAACTACGATGCTTGAGTGCAGAATGTTTTCTTGCAAAGATTTTCAGCAACCAAAATGAGTTTTCGGAGGCTTATAAGGAATCAAATAAGGTCTGAAATCAAGATTAATTAGAAGTTTAGAAATAGACTAAGGAAATTCCATAAGAAAAGGGAAGAAAATAATTCAAATTGGCTCAAACTTTTGACAACATCAAGTAATATAGTATAGAATTTTCTGCAAGAAAATTTTCAGCACTTAAGTGGTTTTTGTTTGAGACTTATAGGAGGCTAATTGAAACCCTAAATTAAGGCTAATGAACATCTTAGAGAGTGATCAAGATAATTTTAAGAGAAGAGGGAAGGAAATAGTTCAATTTAGCTAAAATCCTACTAAAAACTTAGTCAAGTGTAATGTAAATCATGAGTATCACCTTAAAAAAAAAAAAAAACAAAACTTAGAAATAATTAAAGCAACTTTAGGAGATTCCATATACCTCAAAAGTGCATGAAGTGGGGCATAAACTTTCTCTCTCTTCTCTTAAAGCTCTCTTCTTCTCTCACCTCTCGATCTCCTAACTCTCTCTTAACTCTCAGGATGAAAGGGATGATAAACATTGAGAAGTCTGGCTCCTTTTATAGAACTTTGGAGCCAAGCAGATCAATCCTAAGCTATCCAGATCTTCGACTAACAAACCTAACCGATGAGTATCAATCCTTAGACACCTTGATCCTATCTCGTATTTAGTCAGCTTCCTTCTCTAGGTATAGACACCTTGCGAAGTTCATATCTCTTTTGGAAATAAGCTTAAATTTGTTGCAAATCTACTCCAATTGTCATCTATTTCTGAGATCTTTACTTCACCTAAGCCTCTTTTCAATAGATTGAACCAAAGCCACCTTGCATAGAACACTAAGTAGCCCATTGGGCTGCTCCATCTTCATACAAGTTCTCCAACCTCAACCAGGCCTCGCTATCCTTCAATCGAACCTCACTGGCGTCGAACACCTCCCTTGTGCTAATCAAACCTCCCAAGACTACCATGTTCCTCCTTGTGAAGCTTTTGGAGTGTTTTGCACAATTGACCTAGCTACTCGACCCAGATACCTCATTCCTTGCCTCGATCCGCCTATTTGCTAACTAGGTTCAGTCCACCTAGGTTGGCCTACCAAGCTGACCCAGGCCTAGTGGTCCAAGCCTAGCCCGGTTGCATTTGGATTGGCCCACCAACCCACTAGCTTGCTTACTAGCCTGGTCCAATCCTTCACTCGACTCCATTTACACCCAATTTGTCCCCATTTGGCCTTTGAATTTAGCTCGCTTAGCCTAGCCCAATTAGCCCAGTCTAACTTGGTCTAATCCAAACTTTATCCAACCTAATTCTTTTGACCCACTCCTTTGACCCTTTTGAGTTGAGCCTATTCAGTCTAAAAGGATTAACAAGTTCTTTGAAAGGTTGTTGCCTTTGTGCATATTCATGATGAAGACCATAATGTATACACCCAAGAAAGAAAAAATTAAGGGCATAATAGTATTTTTGAACTAAAAGATTCTCTATCATCAAATTATTCACAAGTTTTATTTTAAACACTTGTTTTACACTTCAATACTTTTTTATTTTTGAACTAAAATCTTCTCCATTATCAAATTACACGCAAGTTTTATTTCAAATACTTGTGTTACACTTTTCAGCACTTTTTTATGTGTTTTGTAAATGTATTAAGCATTTACTTTCAATCCACTTTTAACAATTTCTATTTTAATCTCCAATTTCTAAAAGAATTTGCAAAACTCCACCTAAATGACAGGTGTTGAAAATTTGGGTTGGATCAGGTTCACTTGTGACGAGTCAGCTCAACCTGCCAAATTTAAATTTGAATTAATAGTTCTAACTCCTGATAGCTCATGGTAACTGCTGCTAAGCAGTTAAGGCATTTAGGTTTAAACCAAAACTAACGTAGAGTGACTTTTGAGTCTATATATCTCTCTACTCTCCCAAGGCAGATACATCAAATGAATTTAATTTGGGAGGCAAATACATCAAATACATTTAATTTGTGAATTTAAGTGTTGATTTGTATAATTATCTTTCAAGTAAAAAAAAAAAGAAAGGAAAAGATATTTTTTCTGTTGCAATTCGAGGTCTCGAATTTAAGGAGATAGGAGTTGTACAACTGGAGTCACAGACGTCTGAGATGGAATAGTGTGGGTAAACTGCGATTGAAAGAACACCTTGCACTAGGCGCCTAAAATAATTTTGACGCATGAAGGGACCTAAAGCTCCTCAGAGGGCTAGCTGCATCGACCATCATGGTTAGCTTGCCTCCCTAAGGAAACTTTGTCATGGGAAATTGCCCCAGTCAATTTTTAAAACGAAGGACGTTATTTATTCAAACCCCTACAATTGCTCTCATTAATTTTAGGAGCTCCCTCCGTAAAACTACAAGTTTTCAATTTTTACACCAATTCTTAAGGACTTATCTCCATAAATAATGAAAGTTCTAAATCTTTTTGGTCATTTGATGGCAGAAACATAATGCTACATGAACACGTTTAAAGTTAAAAAAAAAAAAAAAAAGAATTTCTATATTGGCTCCATTTTTTTCCTGGATATAACGTAGAGAATTTGGTGGTTTGGGAGGTCATTTGTTATTTATTAAACAAGTTTCTGAGGATTAATGTATGATAAGTAGTAGCAGTACATATGGTAACCCATGGAGAAATTAAGAAAAAGATCAGTCAAAAAGTTCCCAGTGGCAGTGAGCTGTGGTGGTCGGAGGAGTTGGATCAAAGATCTCCCATTTGGTTGTCACGACGACTGGCTTTATTCTTGCATTCGATACTTTTAGAGCATCCAATGTCTCAACAATACTTCTGTACTCTCCTGCCCTGCAAAATCAACTGGGTTACTCCTCCCTTCTCTCTATTATTAGATTAAATCCAACTATTTCAGCAAAAATAACTCCCCCTCCTAAGATTTCATTGAGAAGAAGGGATTATTTTGTCATCTTTTTAAAGGCTTTTAAGAGAGGGCTCTTGGTTTAGAATCAAGATGATGGAAATACCCATTTAACAGAAATGAAACTATAAAAATGCCACCATCTATAAAATTCTAGAGATGGTTCAAAGAAGATCAATAATTCTATAACATAGCGGGTGAGTCCAATTATGAGCTCGTCTGCCTTTCGTCAGATGGTGTAGAGGTCAGACAGCCTCCTAAAAAGTGGCGGGAAAGGGCATAAAGGTTGGCATGGGTAGAAGGGCATTTTGGGAACAAAAATATGCTGTCAACTGATGGGAGCTTAGAAGCCAAGATCACCGCAGGGGTTCAGGGGCATAACGGTTAATTTACAGACTCAATAGGTGTAAAAATTTCTGTCGTAAAAATTCGGGTTGCCGGCGTAAAAAACCAATGTAAAATCATGCACGTATCTGGCCTGATCCGAGATACCAGCCTATTACTTTATTTTCTGGCCTAAAGTCGTTGAGAAATATGAAAACAAAGACATGCATTAAGGAGTTGGGGGTTATTTAAATTAGCAAAAATTGGATTCCTGAACAATGCATGCAATTAATTTCTGGTTTAAATTTATTGTCGTATTTTTTTTAGAAAAGGTGAAAATAAAAAAATAAATTATTACCTGCAGATTCTTCTGAGCAAAAGCATCCCCTTCTGCAGAAATGCTGTCGAGCTTTACAGCTTGCCTCATCAACATCTCAATCAATGTAGTGATCTGAACCTCTGCTACCTTTTTTCCATTTCCAATTGATTTCTCTATTGTCGTGACCTGCACAGTAATATTATTAATTAACTAAATTTACAGGAAATATTATTAATTGGGTGATTGACTAATCACTAGCATTAATAATTTATTTATTTATTTTAGGTTTGGGAGTTTATCCATCCAACCTATTTACATATTCTCAGATTGAAAGGCCAAAAACTTGTTTGGATGAGAAGAATTGAAGTGAGAAGTGAGAAGTGAGAACATCTTTCCAAATAAATGCAAAAAGATTTCTATTTTTATTTTGTTTTATGAAAGGGATGAATAGCTGATTAATTAGTTATATTTTAAATTTTAAAAAATTTATAGGACATAATCTTATATTTTAAAGAAGTATTAAATTTTAAAGATAATTAAAAAATGTTGAAATTATAAAAGTTGAACATATTTATAAATTTTATTAAAAAGTAGACAAAATTGATAAATAGATATTCAATAAAAATTATAAAAAGTATTTATTATATTAAAATATCTAAATTATCAACTACTCATTTAAGAATGAATAAAATTTTTAGAGTGACTGAATCGGGTAAAGATAAATTAAGATTATAATTAAAATATTAGAATTTATTTACATAATAAAAATTTAAATTATTTGTAGTTATGATTTTAAGTACACAAGCTGAGGTGCGAGTTGTTTCACTTTTCTGACTATTTTGAAATTTAGATAACACAGTTCAAAAATAGAAATTTAAACAAATGAAAATAATTTTTTAATTAAAAATTAAAAATCGCTTTAAAAAGATCCATCTCCTCCAGGATCCCAACCCATGGCTACGGCTTTCATGGATTTTTAGTACCTTTGACATCTGTGCTAGTATTTTAGGAGTGTTTGTAAGAGTTTTTGTAAAATCAGAAATGAGTATTTTTAAATATAAATAAATAAAAATTAATTTTAATTAGAAGTAAGATGTGTTTATAAAATGTATAAAAATATTCTTGAAATTAGTAAAATAATATTTTAGAGATAATTTTTATAAATAATGGTAAAAAAATATTTAGAATTAAAATGACAATTGTACTTTTAATATATATTATATTTTTTATTTATTTTTTTTTCAAATTTTCTAACTTTTTTGGGTTGTTCCCATTGCGCATGGTGGAGATACTACACGCAATGCCCATATGGGGGCTGTTGCTATTGCAACAATCACCACACACCACAAGTAGTGGCCATTTGGGAGCTACTATGTGTAGCCATTGTTACCACTGTCACGTGCAGCAGCCATGTAAGAGTCACTTGCAACAGCCATGTAGGAGTTGCTGTGTATAGCCACAGTCACTACCGCTACACACAGTGGCCATCTAGGTGGCGATGGTTGCTGTTGCCAGTGATAAGAGTGATGGATTTTGAAGAGAGAGAGGAGTAGAGAAGAAAAAGATAAGTGTAATTTAAGAATTGAATAAAATATTTGAAAATAAAATTGTTTTAAAAATATTTTAAAAATAATTTTTTATTTATTTATAATTATGTCATAAAAGTTAAAAAATATCAAAATCTTAATTTTAAAAAATAATTTTTTTATTTTTTTGACTTCAAAAAACTAAATTTAAAAAAACATGTAATAATCCAAACACAGCAAAAACAGTCATACCCTTTGAGAAATGCATAAACACTTCCGGAAGTTGGCGCAAACATCACCTTAATTGGTGTGGACAACTTATGTTTCACGGTCTCAGCATTTGTGCGGTTAATGAACGGTCAAGATTCAAACATCAAAGGATGACACAAACCCATTCGGTGATGTCACGCACTTATACGGCTGCCAGCTATTCCGACGACGACAACAAATAATTGCTTCCAAAACGCTCGCACTATCACACTCTAGCTTTCACTCAAATTATTCCCCCGATAAAACGGCAGGAATTAGAAAGTACCAGTTGAGAGGTTTATTTACCTGTTCCGCGAGCCTATCGACCTCCATGGACACATCGTTGATCCTGCGATGTGCAGTCTGGATTTTTGCATTCCTACGCATCTCGATAGCCCTCCTCACTATGCTCGACGGGTCCTCGATTAGTATGACTTTTGAGCCCTCCTTGACCCCGCAAATGTCCAAATACTCCCCATTTTCTCTCTCCTTCCCTCGGAAAATTATCCTCTGGTCCGCGGGTAACAACCGGGTCTCCGCCGTCAAAAGCTTCTTCAGCTCCCCTGCCAATTTTCAATTGCACCTTCAATAATATCATCAATGACAAAGCCTGCCATGTCAAGTTTCTGGCATGTACTCACTTTAAGCAAGGAAGTAAATTAACTGCGGTACAAGAAAAGTTAACTTTCTTTAGGACAAATTCAATTTTGATCCTTGTAATTTTAATTGTAACACATTGGTCCTTTAATTTTAAAAAGTGTGAAAATTTCATCTCCATTTGGGTTTATAGAGAGAGATCTTGATTTTTTACCCCAAAATTAACACCCTAAGCCTAATTTATTCCCAACTTTTGAAGCACTATTCTCAAAAAAATGGTAAAAAGATTTTTTCTACCATATTCAAAAAACTCAATTATTTGCTCCCGTTTGTAGAAATTAAAATTTCTGTATACAAAAATTAGATTTTCTATTTAAATGTTAATCGAGGATTAAACATGTTATATTATCTAATTGAGTATGTGATGATTGTTTTTTTAAAAAATAAGGGTTATAATCCTGTCAAATAAATAAATAAAAAGTGTTAAAATTGCAAGTAAGGAGGCCAAATAGAATTTGAATATAACCATGGACACCAAAATCAAAATTCTTACGTTTTCTTGAATAATATTTTCTTAATTAATAATAATGCTAATAAAATAATAAAGAAAAAAAGGTGAAGCCGTTGCAACCCCGATTCATCAGTTAGGTGACAAGGATACCAAAGCAAAAAAAACAGATCATGAAAAGTTATTTCATTTTGAAACTTTTTTACCCAAAAAAAAATTATTATTACCATCGAAAACTACTTTCCCAGACAAAAAAATAAGCATCAAACAACTATTTCCTTTTTCGATCAATTTCTCAGAAACCAAACAGAAAACTATGCGGGTGATATAACCACTAGACACAATGGGATACAAAAATTTACTAGAACCGACATGCTTACCAAAAGTCGCCTGAGAACACACGGAAATCTCATACCGGACGGCACCGTAGGCAACCCGGAGCCGCAAAATTGGAGCCGGAGAGTCCGGATTAGCGGCTCTCTTTTGTACCAGCATTCCACCGGGTCTCATCTCCCACTCGATCTTTTCGTCCATGGACGATGTCGTGGCAGTCTCGGTACTCTCGTTCAATCTCTGCCCAAAGTTCAACCTCTTCTTGATCATCTTGTCTCTAACTATACATTCCCGGAAAACTACACAAGTTCCGGGAAAATGTGCGTCCTTAAGCGAGTTACTTTCCCGGAAAATGTATGCTCAGAGGCACCCAGGAACTATGAGACCATTTCTTTCTGCCGACACAAACAAGTTGGGTTGTGTTGTATTATAGCTGTGCCTGTGGGGCACCATCTCTCTCTCTCTCTCCTCTCTCTCTCTCTCTCTAAGGTTATTTATTTAGAAACATATGGGTTTTGTGTAGGATATTGAGTGTATACGTAAAGAAGAGGCTTGTTAGTTTGCTTGGAGCACATGATGGAAAAAAGAGAGTGAGTTGGATTTTGACCAATGGGACTACGCCAACGTGGGACTGTCAGCTGTTGTTTTTGTATTGGACGGGTGAGAGAAGGCTTGCCGACAATCTACGGAACGGAAGCATCCAAGGTACGCAAAAGTGATTTGAGTTGATGTGGGCTGTAATTGGGCCACGTGGATTTGCGTTTTGGATGTTCTAGTTGAATGTGTCTTCCAAATTTAGCCACTAAACTGGTCTGGCTCTAATTCGAGTCTGTGTCGATTACAGAGGATTGGATCGGTGGCCCTTGATTATTCGACTCGCCAAAGAAGAGTTATATTTGACTCTAATCCCACCTGTTTTTATATATACATATACATATATATGTATATGTAAGTATGTATGTATTATGCACGGTAATAATAAAATTTATTTTGTCCAAATTATTAGACTTACAGTGCATGTCCAAATTAATAGATATTTGCTTAATGGGCCGGGTCTACTTCGAGACAGAACTAACATATGTAGCCTGTAGCCTTATTTGTTAATTGATACAATGTCTTCTTTGTATTATAGAAATATGAAATGTGACTGACCATCATGGTGTGGTATTTTAATAACTTTTAATTATTTACATAATTAATTCTAAGTACATTTTTTAAATTGAATTGGCTGTTAAATATAACTGTCATATATCATGGTTTAGATGAAATATATATTTAATATAACAATCATATTATACTAACTTTGTGTCACATCCTAATAACTCTAACATGTGTTAGTTGCAGTCTATATTTTATAAACCTGTAATTTGTTTTTGTTCTTGGATCGGACAGTTTACCTAAAATTTAGGAGAGGTTTCAATTTTAGTGGTTGAGACTTACTAGATTTGGGATGGTTTTCTCCTTCTTTAGAACTTGGAAATTAATAAAACTATTATGGAATCAAACTCCATGTTGACTATGGATTCGATCTCAGGACTTTGGAGTATTAGTTGTTACATTTTCCTTATTTTGATATGAATATAAAAAGTTATTTAATCTTTAGTGATAGATGGATTGTTTACGTTTAATAAGGTACTAATAATTGTACTGATTTTATTGTCAAAATTATCATTTCTTTTGACCTGATTGTAAAGAATGGTCATTCTCTCCCCTTAACATGAAAGTTTTTCTTAGGCTGGATGATTTGGGGACTCTTATATTAGTTGTTTTTGTTCTTTGAGCTTTTGGCCTTAATGTTTTAAAAAAAATGTTTTACATAGAATACTAGAAATATTAAAAGGGAAATAGGAAAAAAGGAAGCTATAAATATCAAATTTTGAAAATAGCTACTTGAAATGAATATGTCATTGGATGATAATGATAATATCTTTCTAGAAAAAAGGTTATAATTAACCCATAAATTGTATTGTTAGTAATTATGGTTTACAAATTCATCACTTCAGTCCCGTCCTACGAGAATGCTCCCATCACCCTCTTTTTCTTTTTCTTTAATGCGGTTCACAAAACAGTATCACTTTAGACCTTTGAACATGCTGGCCAAGAAAACAACATAAAGGAACCAGATTATAACAAATTTGAAACAACAAGGAGAAAATTGAACAAATTGCAACTGTATAAACTAATTGACATAACCTATAAAATCTAAGGATCGATAACATAATTTAGCAATTGGAGAAATGATGATATCTTAGCGTTAATATGTCGGTGAGCAGTCCAAAAAGTATTTATGGGATTCTTAGAGGGCGGGGTTTACTTAAAGATGGTTTATTTGTCAAATTTAAATAGTTAGTCACTTATTCTACAGTTTAATGACAAATAAATTGACACTTTAAATGAAACAAAATTAAATGTCCCTTTTTGCTAAATTATCACCTAATATACTTGCCTTTAATTTATCTTTTCTTAAAAAATTTCTAAATTACTAGAATATGTATTTCAAATGAAATTTATATAATTTATTTGTGAAAAATTTTATTTAAAAAAACTAAAATATTGTCACTTTTTGTTTCTCCTCCTCTCTCTGTCTCTCTCTCATTTTTTTTTTCTCTAGCACTTTTTCTCTCAAACTCCAACCTAAGATCTTCTCTCTCTCTAAGACCTATTTTATCTCTCTCTGCATCATACATCTTGCAATTTTCTTCTTTGCTCTCTCCTATACTGGAGCAGCCCTTTGATCTCTTCCCTTTGCTAAGTTCTATCTTTCTTTTTCTATTTTTTTACTACTTGACAAGACGCAATAAGCAGGACTCCATTAGACTCCTTCAATCAACAAAATTAGTCGCCTGATGATTCATGCAAACTTAAGCCTAACTCTTTGTCTCCCTGTCTGTCTCTTTCTCCCTCTTGCCTTGGCTGCTTGAAGCTTTAGATGGCTGCCGGCTCACCGGCATTGCACCGGAATAGTTAGTGGATAGCCGATGGATATTGGCTACCTGCTGGAGTAGTTTAGAAAAGAGGAAAAAAGAGAGAGAGAAGGGATAATCTACGAATTAAGAGAAATAATTGAGGGCTATTTAATTGCAGAATGCTAGTGAAATTAATTAAAGGCACCTATCTCCAAACTTCAGAAAATAATTTCAACTTCTATTTGTATCAATTATAAAATTTAGATATAAAATTAAAATCTAATTTACATTATAGACATCATATAAGTGTAATTCTTGTGTTGAAAAGTGAAATTGTAATTGTTAGAAGTTTTTGCAAACACCATCTGTCACACCCCACTCCGTAACTCAAGTAAAGCGTGACAGTAGAACATGGTTTAACCACCTCCGATACCCGGGATTCACCGGAGAAAGTCAAACCTTATTCAACTATCGTACCTCCTGAGTTAAACGTACAACTCATACAAAAAAAAATTATTTAACAAGACATTACAAAAAACTAAGATATTACTATAACAGAAAATATAATTATCTTATATAACACTTCGTTCTATCATAAGATTTTCATACAGACCCACTAGCTAACTTTTACTCACAACAACAACCCAAACTAGTTGCTATTGACAAGAGTGGACCCAACCTTACTAAAATGCAAGTAGTGGATATGCTGGGATGCACATGGTATAGCTATAGTCTTCTATTGCTGGAACCTGAAAAAAATTAAATGAGTGGTGAGACCTTCGTCCATAAATGGTCTTATCACTAAAAACAGTGAAATAGAATATTTCGCATAATACTATAATTAAAAAGTAATTCATAAAACTAGTATAACTGATATAAAATATCATATCGTGATATATTAATTCACTAATCATAATTTAAAATTAAAGCAAATTCACCCGTTGAGCATCCAGATCCACCCATAGTAAAATATCCTTATATGGCTAAGGATGGAAGCAAAAACATAACGGCTCCATCAATAAACATAAGATTTGACGTGCACGTAGACATAAATAAAACATAATAAAAACCACTTGGTGCTACTGCTCATGAGACTCGTTCCATAGGACACCACCCCTATAGACGAACACACATAACTTGTTGGTGTCGTAAGGCCCCACCGAGCAAATAAAACATGTAGTACTACCACACTAACGTGGTTACCCAGCGAATTATCCAGGTGCATTGCAAACATTCACATATATAACATACGGCATAAAAATGAGATTCCTGTTTCTTTTTCACATAGCAAAATAATCATAACATAAATAATAAAACATTTCAAAATAAAACCTTTTGATTTTAAATAAAACATTTATTAGTAAGACATTATTAGTTTTACTATTTTAGGAAAATCCTAAATTTAGGAAAAAGACCACTCACCTCTGCTGATATTGTGTGTGTCCAGACTCAATCCTGTTGGTCTCACTGACTGACGGCCGTTTACTTGTCCTAAAGTGTAACCACATACGCTATCAATAACACGCCAAAATGATGCATGGATGCATGAATATGCTAGTGTATACATGAGATGTACTCCTAATTAGGTTGTTTTCACCATTTTTATTTGGGGTCAAAGTTTCTACTACATACGTATTCCAAAAATTCTCAAAATATTATTTTATAATTATTGTCAAGTTAGGTATACTAAGTATGCTCACGTTCACAAAAGGAGTTATAATTATTTTTTTATGAAAAATAATCCGTAGGTGTGTTAGCAAAATTATAGACTAGAGTTCCGATGGATTTTAGTGTCAATTTAGTCTTGTTTTTACTAATCTAATTTGGTCACCTTCTTAGCAAAATTTAACATGAATTAATAGAAATTTAATCTAAACTAATAGAAATTATTCATAAATTTTTCATCATAAAAACAACAATTAATACAAAATCTGAACCGATTAAAAAGATCTAAATTGCAACTAGATTAGAAATAACTAAAAAAATTTAACCTAATCCTCGCCTGAACTGATTTCCGTCGCCTGCACCTTCCCTTCCGTTCGTCTTCTCTCGCTCGCCTCCTTCTCTCTTTCTTCCTCTTCTCTCTTTCCTTTTTCTTATTCTCTTTCCTTTTCTTTCCTTTTCCTTTCTTTTCATTTTCTTTATTTCCTTTCCTTTCTTCTTCACCGTCCTTTCTCTTCTTACTTTCCGAAAAAAACACCAAAGGTGGCCCCACTCCTCCTCATCTCTTTCTTCTTCTTTTTTATTTATTTTATTATTATTTTATTTTATTTATTATTATTATTATTTTTTTAATTGCTAACCCTTCTTACCCACAAATATTTAGGGCTTTTTAAACTAAATTTAAATAACTGATAATATCACTAATTATATTAATACAAAATAAAATACATGGTAAGGGTTTTGGGTTGGAATGTTACACCATCGGAGGCATATTTTTTTGAACTTGTTTGCTTAGTATAGTAGTTTAACGTTGTTGGTCTCCTTCGTAACAGAGGCAAATTTATATGAATATTAATAATGTTTTTGCTAAAATAAGTTTTTGATAAATTATTTACTAAAATAGTGATTTATTGTACATATGAGAAATTAGATCCTAAGAATTCAATTTCTACTACGAAAAGACTGAGTCCTGGAAACTCAATTTCAGTAGAAAAATTGAGTCTTGGGAACCCAAATTTTTTTTGAGAAATAGGGTCCTAGGGAACTGATTTTTCTGTTGAAATCAAGTTTTCAAGACCTTATTTCAAAGTTGGAAGAAGGGCAGATGGAGCTTTGATAAGAGCCCTATTGTAGAGCTCTCGTCAGATGACAAGAATTTTGTGGCAAAGCTCCCCACTTAATTTCTTAGAAGAAATTGGGTCTTAGGACTGATTTCTTTATTGAAATTAGGTTTTTCTTGGTCGATTTTTTCAAAAATCAATTTTTTAAGACTCAAATTTCTCAACATTTAAAGTAAAACATCTATTTTGATAAACATTTTTCATGTAAAGTAGAACATCTATTATGACCAATTTTGTGACCTCTATTATGTTGGGCACAAATTGGTCACAAATTAAGTGACCACTAGTATTTTTGTTAGTAAAAGAATCACTAACTAGTGATCTCATTTTATGTGGCACAAATAGAGTGACTATAAGTGACTTTATTTGAGGCAGGTATCAAAAAGTTTAGTTATAAAATGAGTCACTAACTTGACTATTGGACTTCAGTATTTGTCACTAATTAGTGACTCTATTTATGGTGATTATAAAAGGGTCATTGATTAGTGACTCCACTTTTGCTGTTACAAAAAAAATAACTAATGTTGCCAATGTACCCTAGTTATGATCATTAATTAGTGACTTTAATATATGCAGTAACAAAAATGATCACTAATTAGTGATCTTATTTTGGGCGGTTCTAAAAGGAGTCATTAATTAGTAATTCTTTTTTTTATCTTCCAGAAATTAAAATTTTTAATCCAATATTGGTGAAAATTATATAAAAATGAGTTATCGGATTCAACTCATGATCATATTTTTGAAGTGGGCAACTAATTAGTAGAATCAAACTTTTGTAATCAAACACTTCATCAATGAAAATTGAATTTTTGAATTGAACTAAATATCTTGTAAAAGTGAATTTTCAATCATATGAATAAGTTATGATAAAAATTTTATGAAAAAATTTCAAGATCATTAAGTATGTCATATAAATACATATATATGTCTATATAGAAGTGAAGGAAAGTCTATTAAAATTAAACTAGAGAGGATCATTTGCATTATTGAGAAAGTCCTCTTCTCTTAGGAGCCACCAACTCTTAACCCTAAGGGATGACAAAATTACTGGAATAGTCCTAATAAAAATGAAGGTCAGCTATGTTATTTTAGGATAAATGTCATAATAAATACATGAAATGAGAAATTCCAATTAGAAATATCTAATACAAAAACATGTAAATAAATAATCTTAGTGTAGAATTTGAATCAAGTATATAACTAATTAGTACACTCATTTTAATTTACTGTAGACATTTCATATGTCTACGTACATATGTTGACTCAAATTTTTTTTAAAAAACTAAATTGATACAAATTAAAATTTCATATAATTAAAATTTATTTGTCAAAATCTAATTCTATTCTATCTTATACAACATGATAACATTATATTTAACTTCTTATTACAATTAATAGTTACACGGGACCCAATATGGGAAAATGCTAGAGATGGTGCCACTGCTCTATACATAGCCGTTATTTTTTCAAAATTAATATCAAACGACGGTGCCAATATTTTTCCTTCAGAATTACAATTCCCTCAAATTTAAATGCTAGCCTTACTCGTCTCCGCTTGCTTGACCTTCCCTTCCTTCCTTGCCAACCTCCCTCGCTTGCCCTCCTTATTCTTCTTCCTCTCTCTGTCTTCTTACTCTCTTATTCTTCTTCCCTAAGCCAATTTTCAATCTATTGTTTATATATAAAGCCTTTAAAAAATTTTTAAATACAAGTTTTTTATTTTTATTTTTCTATTTTTCCCTAAATATAAAATTAAAATAAATGAATAAATAAAAATATAATCAATACTAGTAAATTTTCTTTTTTTTTTTATATCAAATTAAAGTATGAACTTTAGTGATAATTATTAAAATTTATTTGATTTATTGTAAGTGTTAATGCTGTCATAATTAAAAATTAAATAAAATTCATACAAAAGTGCATGAAACTAGTAGTAAATTAATCAAGTAAGTTTTAATAAACAAAGGAAAATTCAAACACGTATATCAAGTTATCAATCCTTTAACTCTTATAGCGGAAGGCACAAACTTGTAGAAATTGAAATTTAGATTCCCTTTCCATCTCCCACCTCCTTTCTCTGCCCAAAACTGTGTTTCTCACCCAAAGCTCTAATCATTCAACCATCTTTTCCCCCTTCGACTCTCTCTTCTCCCAATCATTGGAGAAGGCGAGCGATCATCATCTTCTCAATCTGTCTCCTGCTAGTGATTTCTTGTGCTCATCTCTACCCATTCTTGCCTGATGCCCATTTGCATCTCAATCATCTCCATTTACGAGATTGTCTTCGATGCAAATTTGGATTGTGCCTTCCCCAAAATTCTTTGATTTTGTATTTGAGACTTGAAAATATATTATTCGGAACAAATGAAGGAGAAGAAGAAGAAGATGATAGCTAGATTTTGCTCAATTTCTTCACCAAAATTACTAGCCAAAGAAAGAAAGGGGGTAGAGAGAGAATGTCAGGAGGTGTTGCTTGCGGCTACCTCATCGAGGAGCAGAAATCTTGGTGGAAGAATCATCGTCATCTTTGATTCATCTCTCTAATCTGTGCATATATCTTGATTTTCTTCTATGTTCTATGCTATGGTTTGAGATATCCTGTGATTCATGCTCTATGATATTGTGATTTTTAGGGTTTTATTGCTAAGCTAGAGAGATTTTCCTGATGGTTCAGTTAATTTGATGATGTGGCAATGCATTATCCCTGGCAAGTTGGAGTAAGTGATCTTCACTTCTATGTATAGCCTATTCGTTGCTTTTCTCTTTGAATTTTTTCAGTTTTATGAGAATGTGCTAGCACTAGAACCCGTGCTGCTAGGTTACTTTGGTGCATGTTGTTCTTAGCAACTATAGCCTATTCCTTGTTTTTAGCAACTATGGTGAATGTTGTTCCTTTCACTTTGAGAAGCTTGAGTAATGCTAAATCCTTAACAATTTGCTCTCTTGGTGATCAACAAACAACCATAGTTGCACTTTCTCTGTGTTCGATAAATTTTATCAGAGAGACCTGAATGGCTAATTAATGTTGGTTATTGAATAAACTAGTATCAATATGTTAGATGTATGATTAATGTTATTTTTCCTCTGAGTTTATGGCTTTAATTCAAGAAAATATGTATACACACAGCCTTAGGTTTGAGACATTTTATTCTCTTTTATTTTTTTTTCAAGTGATGTAATTGATTCCAAATTTCTAGTAACATGCTAACGTATATTTGATTTATTGCCTTTTGGAGAAATGTTGTTTTTTACAATCAAGTGTGTGAATCCTATCATAAAACTATGTACCATCTGAGCCTCAAGGGAGGAGTCCCAAAAAGTTTGGTATGTAATAACCATAATTAGTAGTATTGGAAATTGCCGGGTGCTTTTCAACTTGTTGGACCTCAGTGGTTATCGAAATTGCTATGAAACTGAAAAACTTCCTTGACTTGCCAATATGCTTTATTAAATATGGACGTGGTATTGAAGTGGTGCCTAATTTAAATTTCTAGAAGTTATTATTTGGAGAAAAGTGAAAACATTGGTGATTAGTATGTAAAGTTTATTGATAAAGACACTACAAAAAAATCATTGGTTAGCCACGGTTTTTTTGACTACAGTTAATGAAATTGTGGCTAATCTGTTAAAATAAATTCACTCTGCCACATTTGAGATCGTGGCCAAGACATTGTGGGAAAATATTTCACTTACTCCGCGCGCGCCATACTATTTCCTTCTCCCTCCTTTTTTATTTGTTAACTCACATTTCATTAGTTTTTTTTCCTCCACTTTTTTACTTCTCTCTTCCTCCGTTATCTCTATATATGTTACAAACCTACATCTCCTGCGATTTACAGCCTTTTGATCAACAGCTTGTTTGGTCTGATTGTGGAGGATCGTGGAAGCCAAACGAGTACATTTAATGTGGAGGTCCGATTATTTCAAATATGTCCGATCATGGAGGATCCTCCATGATCTAATTGCAAATCTGTCCAGTTGCAGGAGAGGAAGTAAAAGGGTTTAAAGCCAAACGAGTACACCTTAATCGTGGAGTACATCTTAATGGGTTTAAAGCCAAAAGATCCTCCACGATCCAGTTGCAAATCTGGCGATTGAAACAAGAAACCCATTAGAATAGAGCACTATTCTTCACATCAGAAAAGGTTGCGGTTGGGGATTTCTGGATCTTTGTGAGGAAGCAAAAGAATGCTATTTTGGATAAGTTCAACGAAGGGTTCAAGTTTAACGGGAGCACTGATGGGCGTGTAGAATTTCCAACACTATTTGTACATCAAGGTGAGTTCTCATTTAATCTCTCTAGTATCTCAACTTAGATTCTACGTTTTATTCAAAATCAGAGCTTAATCTTCATTCATTTCTTTTGCTCTTTGATATGTAATATCAATTTAATGAGTATCTAAACAGAACCCACAAAAGAAGCTGGGAATGTCACAAATGCTTATAATAAGTTTAACAACTGTGCTTACCTGTGAGGTGAACTGTCCTAAACTTCTGGGTAGTGCCCTAGAATTGGAGGACCATAACCAAATTTTGATGGGCCTTGTGGTCAATGGTTCCATACTGCCAAATGCTACACAAAAACTCTAGTAAGTTAGCCCAAGGAGGGCTTGCTAATCACAATGGGGAATCCATTTAGTCTCAGGGTTGGAATGAGGGATGCCCTCGTGAGGTTAGAGAGCATCGTTTCTTGTGTTTCTATTGACCCAAAACAATCATGCATCCGGCTATAAGCCAAGAAACCAATTGATTGACATAGGAGACTGTTCCCATAAAAGTAAAAAATAATAATAAAAAAAAGAACTAAAGAATAACAGAGGGCTGGAGGAGTGACGCCTTGTACCTACAAGTACGACCATGCATGTGAATTCTAGTTATGGCCACCTAGTAATAGGCCTTTATCCCTCCATCTTCATCACAACTGTTGATCTTTCCGTAAAGCATATGCATATATACATTTGTATAATGATAATCAAGCATGAACATGAGAATGCTGTCGAGAGTAGTCTCTGTCGACATAATGATTTCCAAAAACAAAATTAAGCTGTTGATTCCCCACATGCTTTAATTTAATTGCTATCCTACCCCCTTAATTTATTTAATTGTCTTCTACCTACCAGACTAGGCTTGATGGCAGTCTCAAACGTTGATTTTCAACATAAAAAAGCCATTAATGGAAGCCAGAGCATGCCTTGCTTGTTGAACAACCTACAAACCACAGGGCCAAAGTTAAACCCGAATTTAGCTTATGCTAATATTCTACTCTAGATTTTCTACTGCACAAATTCCTCTCACTGTTTGGGAGAGAAGAGGCAAGCCTTGACACACCCCTTGGTTGGAAACTAGTTTATGGATTAAAAGATAATCAGGCAATTTGTCTAGATAAATTCGCGTTGTTCGGCATGTTATTCTTTCCAAATTTTTGAATGTCTGTTGATTGACAAATTTTTGATTGTTCGGCATGGAAATTTTTTTTTTCTGCTTCTCAATTGTATCCTGTAAAGTGAAGAAATGGATCCTAGTTGTAAAAGAGCAATGGTTAATGGTAACAACTTCTACTGAACTACATGTGTAGTCCCTTACCACAAAAGCTATTGAAATTTGTGAGGCTTTTAAAAATGCTGTTAGTCCACATCTCATCAAAGTATGAGAATCTTTTGATCAATACTTTCGAGTATGTGTAAAAAACATGTCCTACTTTTTTCTGCATTTTATTTAGGTGCATATGTATGTTGAATATTGTAATTAATTTTGGTCCCAGGAAGTTAAGAAAATTAGCAAGCCATACGTTGATCATGTTGCCATTGTGACAAAGCCCCATGTTGATCAAGTTCATGTTGCCATCAAACCTTATACAAAGGAGATAGTTCAAGCTTATGGAGAATTTCTTGAATCTGCCACTATCTATCTTCAGCAGGTATTCAATTTGCAACTTTGTCTCTTGTTCTAGTTTTCAATGCATATATTCGTCTTTTTTTTTCCTGATTTTTCCTGTTTTTTCTCCTTTTTTTGAGCTGCTGGTTTATCTTCAATTAAGAAATGGGTCCAGACCATATTTCTACTAACACAATTTACATTGTCAACCATTTGCTCTAAAAGCTTAATGGAAAAAGAGGTTCATAAGTTATATGGGTTTTGTTTCCTGCTTTAGTTAGTGTTACTAAAAGCTTGCACCTAGTTAGGTGCTTTTGGATGAGGCAAAAGACAACCTTATTACCTTGCTTCCATCCAGGTAAGGTGATGTTATTGAGGTGCTGCCTGCAGAAGTATTTATGTTAGGTCTCTGGAATTTATGCACTCAACTTACTAAAGTCATTTTCAAATCCTGTCTACTGGTTAAAAGTCAAAACTTACGAGTCTATTTGTTAGTCCAAATTCCCACTTCGGTAAATTTCCTTGTCTCTGATGCAGTAGATGAAAAATTCTCCATCAAAAGTCAAATAAAGATGTCTTTTGGCGTATATATTGTTGCTCTTGTTTTGATAATTAGGAACACATACTTGGCCTAATTGCTCTCTTTTGCCCATACCAAAAAACTAAAAGATTCTTTTTTATTCTAGTAACGTGTTGTGTTTTTGCAGATATAAAAGGCATCATTTCTTTTTTTGTCCACAAAGGCATACTTTTATGAGATTTTAGGGTGTTGCTTGAACTAAGGCCTATTGATTTCTATAAAGCTTTCTTTGGAATACTTGTTAGCTTTCAAATATAAGAAAACGTTCTTATAATATGTACTATTTTTTGAATGAGTATGCCAGAATAGTTAAATAAACAAAAGCTTGATTGGCAAAAAATTCTAGTGCTATACTAAAACTCCTATTTTGTTCTATTTGCTTTTTGCCTTGCATTTTTTTGACTTTCTTATATGTTGTGAAGGTCCTAGGCATGATGCAAGATGCACTGCAAAAACATGAGCTAACAAGACCCTTTGCAACTAAAGAATTAGTTTCGTTTGCTGTATGTGTTTGTAATACTGTTTGCATTGCTAGGTTGCCTAATTTGTTCATCTATTTCAAGTTTTCTTTCCTAATTCGTTCCATTTTTTTTTTCCTTTTCCTTCTTTAGTTTTGAGATTTGATTTATTGTAGAATATAGATATAGTAAAGTCTAATATCAAAATCTTACCAAATTATTCATTCTACAAAGATGAGAATTCCTGTGCATATATTCATAATGGAGGTAGAATGCCATACTTAAATTTGGTCCTAGATCAAGATGAATGTTGGTTGGTGGCATGCTATGCATTCAAATTAGTAGAGAAGTGTTGAATGGTTGATGGATGGGTAAAATGTGATAAACTGGCTTTGGGAGGGGAACCGCATTTGGAAATGGACTGTTCTTATGGAAATAAATGCATGCTTTCACATCTTTAACCCAAGATAGCTAGGGGCTAAAGACATATGAAATCAATTTATACTATTGAATGATTCCTATTACTCATACTATTCAGTTATTCTAACTTAAAATCCAAAATTTAATTTCGTAAAACAATGTGAAACATTTCTAGTTAAAAATATTAAATTACTTTATTTTAACACCATTTCAAGGTAAAATAGACAAATTTTAAACCCAAAAAGAATATAGATAATGAAGGTTGCTTGAAATATGGGAGCTCATGCAAACCTATGAAAATAAAAAAATAAAAATTAAGTCTCTCTACCTTTTGCATGTCGCTAGCACTTCAAAGCCATTATATTGATTATGTATATATATTACCTAGATGCTAATGTGGTTAAATGGGTTAGACTTTTCTAGTTACCTCTAGAACTACAGAGGATCTATGCATTCTTCTACTATTATAAAAAGTGGTTTTAGGCGTAAACAATATTCTAACAAACTATTATACTAATATCCCCTTGGCTAGATTTAGTAGCTTGGATATCCAAAAAGTCACACACATTTCTTTACATCTATTCAAAATTTGGCTTAACTTGTCACTTGCCACTTTGTTATGATGGTTCCAAAAAGTTAAAAAAAGAAAAAGGAGAATGATTATGCCTCCTTATGATTGGGACATGCATAGTCAAGTAATTTGTAAATTTCATGCATTCTATTTGATGTAAATTTTGGTTTATATCACTTAACCAATTGGTGAACATTCTTGATGCTGTGACGATATTCAAGATCATTAGTAATCTGAGAACACAATCAAATCAAGGCATAAAAAGAATTCATCATATGAGAACACAACCAAATATTTTCACCATTGCATTCATTAATTGAATGGTATTTTACCCATATATGCTATATTAGATCCATATTATAGTTTGAATTCACAAGTCTTCACTAAATTTTGCGATTTTTCCCAAGACTGCTTGGAACAACATTCTGTTACTCTCATAATTGTTTTCATCTCTCTGCTAGTATTTGGATGGATTTCTCCGGTATTGACAAATGTAGGTATAGAAACCCATCATTCAATGATATTTTTGCAAGAAAGGAATATTTTTATTGATGGTTGAGTAATAGAGTATATTTGAGCAAGAATTGCACTTTAACTGTTGAGCATAACCTTTGCAGGATTTGCTTAGATTCCTGGATGATTCGAAGAGACAAAAGTGGCATCGTGTTTGTGGATTTGCTAATATTTGGACTGTGTGGAATTATAATCAGACACTCGTGAATACTACATGAGAAGACTTGCATGCTTCCATCATATTAGAGTCACATAGGAGGCTTCTGTTTCATATGCATATAACTGCATAAGCTGGTAAATCTACTCTCTATTCAACCAACATGGTAGCATTACTTTATGTCATTATTGTTTCAAAAATACTCTTTGCCAGTTTGTTCATTTGAAATTTTGAATTTTCCTTCTTGATGAATAACTCCACTCACATTGGTCATGGAGTTAGATGATGGTAAGCAAACAACATAAGCATGTGATCTGTTATTACATTCTACTATTACATTCTAATAGGAAAATAAGCTTCAGTTCCAGTCATAAATTGCCATGAAATTTTGGAGCACATTTCACCAGTAAAATCTGTAGAAAATAGAACTTACACATGCAAAGGAACAAGCTAGTAGAGAAATAAAGGGGCAAATTGCTATTACATTCTAATAGGAAAAGGAAGTTTCAGTTCAAGTCATAAGTTGCCATGAAAGGCATCAACACTGAACCATTCCATAGCTTTCCAATTCTTTCTTTCACTTCACTAATAAATCTCACTCTTTTCCCTTCACAATCCTCCAATATCTCCAAAATTTCTCTACTCTCACTTAACTTCACTGCAGTTGCATGTGGCTTTCAAAAAATTATGACACCTTAAAGGCTTAATCACTGTGCAAAACAGATAATTATGAAGCTTAATCTTGTGAAAAGCCTTCAAATTTAAACCCAAGATTCAAAAAATTACAAGTATAATAAAACTCCTAATGCCATGTTATCAAATAAACACCTCTTTATTATTCATGCCTTACCCAGAACATTGCCTAGAATTTTGGAAGGAGCTGATGTAATACCTTGTAATGAAGATGTGGTGTCTAGACTAATCAATAAATAAATTGGAAAAAACAACAGTTTGTTGAAGAGCAAAATCATGTATGCGGCATCATAAATGATTTGTTTCTAGCTACACACAAACAAACACATCTCCTTAGCCTATATGATTTCTCAAATGCTTTAACACTTTTGATTTGAATTTGAAAATAGATTCATGCGATTATGACTGACAAGAGTTGGATTGAGAAACCAATTAGATCAAATGAATTCATAGATGGAGTAGTCCGATTTTTGGACTTCGCCTTTTCAAATGCATCTATAAATAGACAAATATTATGTCCTTGCATTACTTGTGGATTTCATTATATGGGCAATAGAGCTGAAGTTTTTAGTCATCTATTGTAAAAGGGCTTTCCAAAAAAGTATACAGTGTGGTATATGTATGGTGAAAAGTATGTTCAATCCAATGGGAATCTATAGCCCAAGTTCAAGAAGAACTAGCTAGACAATACCCAATGCAAGATATGTTAAAGGATGTCTTTGCTGTTTTTGATGATCATGGTTCTCGAGATCCTATTCCATCAAATTTACCTAATGGTGATCACACTAGGCGTACGGAAGATGTAAGTAATGAGGAGTTAGAAAAAAATTAAAGAGTTTGTTAAGGATGGGAATCAAGAACTTTATCAAAGTTGCACAAAATACAGCAAATTGTCATTCATTGTTCATTTGTATCATATAAAAGTCTTATGTGGTGCAACTGATAAAACATTTTCAATGATCATTGACCTTTTAAATGATGTTTTTGAGTATGCTAAACTACCAGCATCTTTCTATGAGGCAAAAAAATGATTAAGAGATTAGGTCTAAGCTATGATAAGATTCATGCATGTCTAAACAATTGTATATTGTATTGGGAACCGAAAGATGAGAAAAGGGATAAACGCAAGAAGCGTAATACATCTAGGTGGAAACCAAATGAAAATAATGGTAGTGCAAATAATTTGATGGATGGACAAAATAAAAAGAAATCACAATCGCGAAAGTGTTGCGATACTTCCCACTTATCCTAGAATGCGAAGGCTGTACATGTGTTCTACAACTGCAAAGCTCCTAAAATGGCATGCCATAAGTGCTAACCCAGATGGGTTGTTAAGACATCCTAGAGATGGTAAAGCATGGAAGAAGTTTAATTTACTGTATCCAGACTTTGCTTCTGAGTCTCGTAATGCACGACTTACTTTAGCTACAGATGGTTTCAATCCGTTTAGAACTCTAAGTTCCAATAATAGCATTTGGCTTGTGATGTTGTATATTTATAATTATCCTCCATGGTGTGTATGAAGCAAACTTCTCTTATCATGTCGATGATAATTCCTGGTCCTAAGATGCTTGGCAATAGTATTGATATTTACTTGCAACACCATGTTGCAGAGTTAAAAGAATTGTAGAATGGGGTAGATGCATATGATTCTTCTGCTAATGAATTGTTTCGAATGCGTGTTGCATTGTTTTGTACTATTAGTGACTTTCCAGGTCTTGACAACCTTTCTGGATGGAATACATATACATTGCTTGCTTGTCCATCATGTAATTTTGATATAGAATCTAAAAGGCTGAAATTTGGTAGAAAAAATTGTTTCATGGGACATCGTCGATATTTACCACTTGATCATAAGTATAGGTGCAATAAGCAATCTTTTGATGGTTCTATGGAGTTTAGATCTGCCCCTATTCAATCATTTGGTTCAATCCTCCTAAGACAAATTGAGCAAAGCCGCAAGAGGCCTTGTAATGAGGGTGCAAGTGGATGGCCCACAACAATGGAAAAAAAGAGTATTTTCTGGGATTTACCTTATTGGGAGCATAATCTTATTCGCCATTGCCTTGATTTGATGCATATAGAGAAAAATGTTTGTGACAATATTTTGTTCACAGTCCTTGATGACTAAAAGAGAACAAAAGATAATTTTAAAGCTCGTAAAGACTTGCAAGTCATGGGGATTAGAGAAGAACTTCATCCATATCCTAATTGTTCCAAGTTTCATCCTGCATGCTTTAAAATGAAAAATTTTGAGAAAGATGTTTTCCTCAAAGTTCTTAAGAGTGTGGTTTTTCAAGATGGTTACTCATCAAATATTTCTAAGTGTATTGATCTTAAGGGACGGAAGATCTTTGGTCTAAAGAGCCATGATTCACATATTTTAATGGAGCATATTCTACTGAATGCTTTTAGAAGATCTCTACCTAAAGAAGTTACTTCGGTGTTGATTGAGTTATGTAACTACTTTAGAGAACTATCATGCAAAGTTTTAGATGTCCATTATTTAGAGAAGCTTCAATAGTGAATTGCTTTAACCCTTTGCCATATGGAAATGATATTTCTTCCATCCTTTTTCACTATTATAGTTCATTTGGTCATCCACCTTGGAGAGGAAGCAATGATTGCTGGCCTAATACATTATAGATGGATGTACCCTGTTGAAAGGTATATCCCTTAATTTATTATATATGTTTAACTGATGATATATGTTATAGATTTTATTCTCATGATTTATTTCCTTTTATTGTTAGGACCCTTGGGCATTTAAAATCATATGTTCGTAATAAGGCTACACCATAAGGTTGTATAGTTAAGGGTACATTATTGAGGAATGTCTCACCTTTTGTTCTAGATATTTGAAGAATGGTGACATTGAAACAAGGTTTAATTGGCCAAAACGTAATGATGATAACAATGAAGCTGACGTTAGTATTGAATCTACTATTTTGTCAAATTTATTTCTAGCATTGGGTAGGCATGTTGGGGCTACTAAGATTTTTTTCCTACCACCCTTAGAGAAAATACAAGCACACCGTTATGTGTTAACAAATTGTGAACTAGTTGACAGATGTTTCGTGAGTAAGTTACATGTTCTTGTTCATACCTTATTTATTTATTATCATCTATTTTAATTCTTTATATATAAGCAAGATCTTCTTATTTCAAGAAGTGTAAAATTGAGGTCACAAGAATGTACCATGATAGAAAAAACCCCTCGAAAGCTGTGGAACAATATGTGCACAAACATTTTCATGAGTGGTTTAGAGATTATGTAAGCACATGCATATTTCACTACACTCAAAATCTATTTTTTTTTCTTTGGGTTCTCAAAAGTTGATTAGTATATCTAATTGTTCTAATTGATTTTAATAGGTTGCAAGAAAGGATGATGCAGATATAACACCTGAAATCAAATGGCTTGCACAAGGGCCAAACAATATTGCAAGAAAATTTGATGGGTACAACATAAATGGATTTAAGTTTTGTATTGAGAAGAGGGAGTAAGGAATGAAAACACAGAATAGTGGTGTTGTTATGTCTGCTATTACTAAGAGATTTTTAGGTGGTAAGCAAATTTAATGGGTACAACATAAATGGATTTAAGTTTTGTACTGAGAAGAGGGAGTAAGGAATGAAAACACAGAATAGTGGTGTTGTTATGTCTGCTATTACTAAGAGATTTTTAGGTGGTAAGCAACCTATTGAAAGATTAAGTGATGATATGTACTACGGGAGATTGGTTGACATCATTGACTTAGATTACTATGGTAAATTAAAGATTGTACTTTTTAAATGTGTTTGGGTAGACACTACACCTAACAAAGGAATCAATAAGGATCAATCTGGGATAACTAGTGTAAATTATGTACTACGGGAGATTGGTTGACATCATTGAATTAGATTACTATGGTAAATTAAAGATTGTACTTTTTAATTGTTTGGATAGACACTACACCTAACAAAGGAATCAAGAAGGATCAATCTGGGATAACAAGTGTAAATTTCTCTCGCTTGATACACACTGGTGTAAATGAAATTGATGAACCATTCATCCTTGCAACTGACGCTAGGATGGTATGTTATGTGGATGATCCAATTGATCAAGGGTGGTGTTGTGTTTGTCAGATGAAGCTTAGAGACTTGTGTCACAACCCGTGAGTTGGCAAGGCAAGCCAACGGGTCGCGACGCACCTGGGATGGTGAGACGGAGCTTTGCCCGACATGAAGAGGCACGGGACTTCCGTATCCCAGTTTGTGCGGGGAAGCCAGGGCCGGTTCGTCAAGTGGCGGACAAAAAGGGAGGCTGGTTGTGCATAGGGAAAAATATATTTTCCATCCAATGGAGAGTGGCCTTCTGGTTTGGTTAGAAGAGAACCGAACAGAACCAAGGCTCCTGAAAAGAGATTGGCCGACTTCCAGAGAGCATGGGGAAAGGAATTCGGATGAGATGCCATGCAAGTGGGATTTGAGAGGCAATCATTGCGCCTGGGTAGCTTCAATCCGTGAAAACCAATTTGAGCTCACTTACAAGAGCTTTGAAAAGTCAAAGTTAAATGCGATTGGCTGGATTTTGAAGAGTGGAAGCTGATTGGCTGAAACTTGGAAGGAGGATTCCTATTGGCTAAGA
Source organism: Thlaspi arvense (assembly GCA_911865555.2). Classification (NCBI taxonomy): domain Eukaryota; kingdom Viridiplantae; phylum Streptophyta; class Magnoliopsida; order Brassicales; family Brassicaceae; genus Thlaspi; species Thlaspi arvense. The sequence continues at coordinate 31,887 of CAJVSB020000905.1, read as the reverse complement.
AGTTTAAACTCCACGAATATATGCATTTGTGAAAGGGTTCAATCACCCTTTTGAACCTTTGGTGCATTTAATGCATGGATTGTGCTCCTTTTCCCTCATTGGCCAAATCCCCTTGCTTGTAATATTTTATTTGCTTCCCCATTGTAATCCAATGGCTCATAAGGCTCCCCGAATTAGTTTAATTGCAAGAGCCATTCGATTTGGCTTTGGGCGGGAATTGTACAGGGAGAAGTCGCCCCTTTCTCCGTATAAGTGTGTAATCTTGTACTCTGTAATTTCGAATAGGGAGGTTATGAATTAGAATGAAAATTTGGAAGCCCCGATTTCCCCTATCTCTGTTCTCAGTTCTCGGTTCTCTGTTTCTGGTTCCAGTTTTGCATTCGGGATTTGCAGGCTATTTTCATTTGTTGTTTTCGCTGCCAAACTAAGAAAGAAAGTGAGGATGAGGGAACCGTGTGTGAGTGAAGGCTGAAGCCAGCAAAGGTGTGACATGCTGTTTCGGAAAATGAATTAGCCGTTGAGTATTGTTGGTTGCCGGGTGTGTGTCGCTTGCCAAGGCCGCGGTTTTTGAGTCTTCGGCAGGGCGGGCCGCCACACTTGTATGATATGGGAGATGTGAACTTAGTGGATTCAGAAGAGCTATTAATGGGAGACATACCTTTTTGTGAGCAACATTTGGAGAATATTGAAGAATTACAATTAGTGAGGGATGGTGTCAATGATCAAGAAGAAGAACAAGATGAACCAAATTGTGATGAAGATCATAACAATTGTAGTGATGACAATGAAAGAAGAATGTTAGACTAGTTTAATGCTTTTTGTTAAGTATTTTGTAATTTTAAATATAGTTCACTTTGTGCTTCTTAACTTGCGAATTTATATTCATTGCTTGACTTATATCTTGACTAGTTCTTCTTATGCATTTGGTGCCCATGATTTGAATTCACTTTTGAATTCAAATTTTAAATTTTACTTTTAATTTTCTGATGGGACAAAACCTTGGCTGTCCATAATTACACATGACTTAGATGTATGATGTATCAAATGGACCTTTACTTGATAAGCATTCATTCACATGTCACCCACTGGACTACAGTAACTACTGCCAATATGGCCATTGGGCAATTTGTAGTTACACAAGTTTTTCCTTGACGCATAGCTAATATCATTAACTTGCAATCAAGGTTGATGCATATTATGAAAATGCATCTGTCATTTACTGTTCTTGCATGCTAGGCTAAGTATCTTTTTTTTAATTTTGAATTTTAACTTGGTTGTTTATATCTTAGTACATTTCATCTAACACTGCATAAATTATCCAAGCATCAATTGGACATGACCATCATGTTTGACTTTGGATTTGGCAGACATGGGTTTTAGTAGCCTTCATTTTGTGGTTAGAATAACTAATACACCACCAGGCATCTTCATGTTTGATCTAACCAATATCATTACACAAACACATATCTTCATTTTTGCATATTCTTTTCGAGAACTGTTGCATATCAGCTGAAGGTTCTTTGGGTCATGCCCATATCTCTCCATTGAAATGTCAAACAGTTGCATTTGGTTCAATATGAGGCAAATGGGTAAAAATTCAGGGCAAGCAATGCTAGAAAAGTTACGAGGACCACAACATGGCAGTAATGGTACAAATCAAGATTTGTAACAACAAAATGTTGCATTCAGCTTAATCCCCAACCTACAGTCAACATCACACCTTCTTCGTCAAGTGATGACAACTCAAACTCTTCATCAAGTCTAAGTGAAACTCAATCACAACAAAGAAAGGATCCTCTAGTTGTTAAGATTAGAGGTAAGAGTTACACATAATTAATTTTGGTAACATATCTCTTGTCGAAGTAATGAGTTTCTTTCAATGTTTTCAGATTTGCCTACCTAATTCTCAAAACTTGTTTTTACTCTTTTTATGTATTTGCATGTATAGCACTACTTAGTACTTGATATTGTATGTATAGACCAATTCACATACTTTGCACATTGATATGCCATTGTGCCAACCCTTCTATTGATTTTATATGAATCAAAAAGTCTAGAACTTAGCTTCAAATTGGGCCTAACAACCATTGAACTTTGCCTAAAGGGCCACAATTGGATATGGAGTTTTTTCATGAAAGGAAGAGTTGAATTGAGGATTCTAATAATAGCTTGTTTCATATTGTTCTACATCTTCTTCTCTTAATTACAGTAGATATAATTGAACTTTAAAATTAGAATAAATAATTAGAAGATTAGAAAATGACAAAGCTTGGTTCTCTAAGCGGCAGGATGTTGCTTCATTTGTGCAAATATTTACCTCTAAACACTTGAAATTTTGTTGTTCCCTAAGAAACAAAGACATGGAAACATTCTGTCATGTTAGATACAATACAAACATATTGTTTGATGAAGACACAGTTTGTTGGTCATTTTCAAACATATTGTTTGCTTCCTTTAGTATTCCTGAACTTCATATTTTGGCAAGTTTTGTGGTTATAAATTTGAAGAAGAGAAGAATTGTTGTCACATTAGAAAATACATGTTAACTCTACTTTTGGTGCATAATGGTAGATACCTCTACACAAGAAATTACAACTCGTAAAATACAAGCAAATTAAGTCTGGCATTTGGAAAAAACTGAAAAAGTTATTTTACAAATTAATGGTAATGGATAAGGCAATAACAATGGTTCAAACTCGCTCGTGAGGTTTCCTGGTAAACTTGCTCAAAACTCAACAATGTGTCCTATATCAGTTCAAAAATGGCATTGGATGCCAACTGAAAAAGGAATCCAACAATGGAACTTTATTGAGGTGACAATCTAAATTTCCAATTACTTTAATATTTTATAATATTTCTCTTGCTATTAAAGCCTCACTATGAATTGAATTCAAATATTTGAAAGAATATTTTGAGTTTGATTATGCTACTGGCATCAAATAGGCTATGAGTACCTTAGGTGAAAGATGGAAGGCTCACAAATACAAGTTAAGATGTAAGTACTTTTATCCTAATAAAAATAAAGAGGAGTTACTTGCTAATCCTCCTTTGGAGGTAGATAGTGTTGATTGGACTGCTTTTGTGCACCACTATAAGAATGAAAAGATGAAGGTAATCATTATTTTAGGAAATTATTTTAGTTTGTTAATTTCCAAGAGCACTATGGGTATATAATGGCTATGATTTTTCAAACTTTTAGGTGCTAAGTTTGCAAAACACAATCAATCGTAAGAAGCTTAAAGTCACCCATGCCGATGGTAGTAAGAGCAATGCAAGAAGAGGTCGTGAAATGGTAAGTTGTTTTGTGTTGCTTTAGAATTAAGGAATTGTCGTATTGGTGCAAATTATGTGTGCTACATGTGATACTTGTTGGATAATTCTTATATTTATTAATGATGCCAGGAGCATAAATTGGGAAGGCCTGTATGTCGAAGTGAGATCATTTTGTCAATTTGCTGAAAAAGGATGGAAATTATGTGAATGAAGATGGCAAGGTTTTGGCTGTAAGTATAAACGTATTTTCATTTCTTATTTTAATTTGCATCAAATGCAAGTTGCAAAACTTAATGTTTATTTGCATCTATGCCTTTTACTCTTTACACTTGGCTTGTCAATGAAACTCCATTGGATAAGTTTGAATGAGTTTCATAATTGTGCAATTTTTTGCTTCTATATAGTGATTAGTATTCTTAGTGGCAAATATTAGTATATTTTTTCTCCATGAACTTGCAAAAAAAAAAAAAAAATAGAAAAAATATATTGATAAACTATACTATATGTAGCTTTTCTTTAAAAAATGAGCTTAGTGGCACATTTTGCAAGCAAGAAATAGAAAAGTTTGAAGAATAAGATGGAAATATTCTAACTAGGAACGTGTATCATGTGTGATGCTTCTAGCTACACTTACTGCTGCTTGTTAGATATTCTCTATTGGTGCAGTAGAGTTTGATTTTTGAGGTGTCTTCTTTCTTATTCTATGATATAAGTACCCATGCTTTGATCTTGTTACAGTGGACCTTCTTTTCCTTCTTTGTCCCATGATGTTTGTCCATTATAGAGATGGTATAAAGTTGGCAATTTTCCATGCTTCCCTCCTTTCAGATAATTATGTCATTTCCTAGTTGTCTCACAACTACTGCTAGCCTTATTCTAGTGTTGTTTCAGGGCTTATAGTCCTTTAAATAAACACATGGTTTGAATGAATGGAAGGTTCAAGATTTTGGATGTTTGCCAAACTAGATATGTTAGCCTTCTTTGCTTTCGACTCTAATAGGGGCTCTTTCTTGCTGGACATCATTTCGCACTATAGTTCTGGTGGAAGCAGTGGTAGAGTGATTTCTTTGTTAAGCTATCTAGTTTATAAGTGGTGTGAACTTTACAGTTTTGTTGCATATATATTTTATTCTTGCAAATAGTGTGTTTTAATTTGTTTGTAGTTGATTATACTGCTTTAATTTTTTAGCCATGTGTTTTGATCTCTTCAATGTGTAATATATAAACCAAAACTTTTGAGTTTTTCAGCAATTTGTTGTGAATTTGTGTTAGCATACTTCATGTCAATGGCGTAGCACCTTGCTTTCTTTATTACAAATTAGCTGTGAAGTTCATTGAAATTATAACAGATATTATTTTCTCCTTGCTTGCTGTTGGCATAAGAGTCTCTACTGAAAAATATATAGTTACTTGCATAAGATGACTGCAAAGGCACAAAAAAAAAAAAACGGAAAATATCTTCCTCTGCTTTTGATGTTATTTCCTTTCTTTTCCTAATTTTTCCCTTCCTATTTCCTTCCCCTCACACTAAAACCAATACCTTCTATTTTTTCACCATTCACAGCAGTTTTATGTACACAAAGATGTATGTATAATGGTTTTATATTGCTCTTCAAGTTGCTTTTTATTTTCTTGGCTTTTCATTTATAAATTCGAAAGGACTATATATGTATTTTCTTGTCTTATTTTATTTATAGGATAAAATATTTGAGCATTTGTTTAAAGATCAAGAACGTGCATCATGTATGGCTATGCATTACATAACGATTAGTTATGAATCACATTAAATTTGACAAGTGACTTCCATGGTATTTCATTGATTTAGATTTTTGAGGTGCGTGTTTCTCACTCAAGATCCAAGATTTGACCATTAGTTTTGTAGCCCACCTCAAAAAATAATAATAATAATTATTATTATTAATAAAAGGGTTTGACATTAACTGTTAATCAAAAACGCTGTGGTCCTGCGCAATCACATGCTCTCCCAAGAAAATCGAAGGAGAGGGAGAGCATTCATAGCCGAGTCAGGAGGATCAGCTTGATATATTGGCCAGTGCTTGCTTAGTACGCAAGTATGAACCTTCCCAATATACAGCATGCAAATTAATACATTTGACCTTCTTTCTAGAAAGTAACGACAACTATAGGCTGAATATCTCTAGTCATTTATATCATATAATATGGGCAACTGGGATGATGTATTTGAAAAATTGTAAAACAAAAATAAAAGAGAAAAGTAAAGAATGGTTTTAGAGGAGTGAAAGGTGACTCCTTTTCATTATTGTCCTTTATATGCAATTTTATAACCATGTGTTTTGATCTCTTCAATGTGTAATATATAAACCAAAACTTTTGAGTTTTTCAGCAATTTGCTGTGAATTTGTGTTAGCATACTTCATGTCAGTGGCGTAGCACCTTGCTTTCTTTATTACAAATTAGGTGTGAAGTTCATTGAAACTATAACAAATATTCTTTTCTCCTTGCTTGCTGTTGGCATAAGAGTCTCTACTGAAAAATATATAGTTACTTGTATAAGATGACTACAAAGGCAAAAAAAAAAAAAAGGGAAAATATCTTCCTCTGCTTTTGATGTTATTTCCTTTCTTTTCCTAATTTTTCCCTTCCTATTTCCTTCCCCTCACACTAAAACCAATACCCTCTATTTTTTCACCATTCACAGCAGCTTTATATACACAAAGATGTATGTATGATAGTTTTATATTGCTCTTCAAGTTGCTTTTTTATTTCTTGGCTTTTCATTTATAAATTCAAAAGGACTATATATGTATTTTCTTGTCTTGTTTTATTTATATGATAAAATATCTTAGTATTTGTCTAAAGATTAAGAATGTGCTGCTGTTAGCCTCAACGTTTAATATTTTATTTTGATAACGCCAAAACAAATTTAAATTATTATATATATTTATTTATTTAATAAATAATATGGATAAATTATAATATTAAGTTTATTGTTTAACTACATACACTATATGTGCTAGATTGTGAAGCTGTCAAATTAGACATATGTGTAGTAAATTAATTATATCTTACTATAAAAAAAGTTAAAAAAATTATAAAGTCAATTTTATATGAAATTACACTCAAATATCTTTATTTTTTATGTATAATTCATCATATATATTATTTTGTATTAAAGCAGTTTATTATATCAATCTCATATATTTTTTCTGAAAAAGTCATTTTTGAAATCTGCATGATATTTGTTTTAATTAGTAAAATATAACTTATAATATAAATAAAATTCTAAAATAATTTTATTTGTAAAGTAGATGTGCTGAGTTTTAAATGCATATATTATTTGCACCTTTTGCACTTATAGATTGATAAATATAATTTTTCAAAGTGGGCTATTCTACAGAGTTACACTGTCAGTAGACAAAATGAGTATACTACAATTTTTTTATCATATCTCAAAATATAAAAGTCAAATTTGTACAAATTTAATTTTGAATAAAAGTAGACGTTATAAGCTTTTCAACAATATATAATTTGTTATTTTTGAATACAAATTTGAATTTTTAGACAATTTTGAGCTTGGCCAACAACTTTTGACAAAAACAATTTTACAGTATGACATGTTATGATATTTTGGTCATTTCTCTCAAACGGCGTACTATAATTCAATGATTCTTTTTGTATTTGAAAACAGACTCACTGAGGAGTATCCAAGAATGTTTTAAGATTTTTTAAACGTTTAGAGCCATTTTATTTGAATTTTGGAAACGAGCTAATGTGCAGTTACTGTTGAGAAATAATTTTGTCTTCCACAAAGGCCAACGTCTCCTTTGTGTTTTTGCCTATAAAAGGAACATAGATTAAAAGGAGAAAGACAGAACAACAAGCTTTCAAAGCTTCCTAAATCTCTCTCTCTAATTCTTTGTACTATATTGTATATTATTAGATCAAAAAGTGTATAGAGCAAATTGTTTTATTATTGAGAGTGCCTCTTTGAAGTGAGATCATTTTTGTACATGAGTGGTAGTTAATCCTTCTTAAGAGGAATTGTTATATTTCTACTTCATTTTCATTATCACTTGTATTGGTGTTTGAAACTCACCGAATCAAAGGTTTTGTAATCGGGATTTCTTGCCTCCGCTAAGTGCAAAGGATTTTGTTTGTACTCAGAATTTCTTGCCTCCGTCAAGTGCAAGAGATTTAATGAAACCTCGGCCGATTGGAGCTCGAGGAGTGGACGTAGACTTGGGTAGCAAGTCGAACCTCTATAAAAGAGTTTGCATCTCTTATCCCTATTCTCTTTACTTTACTTAAAATTGTTTTATATTTATTATTTTGTGAATTGTATAATTTTATTTGATTCAATTTTTTATTATTGTTTTTATTTTTTACACTCTTAACTTTTGCGATAAAAATCTAATTCACCTCCTTTCTTGGGTTGCCTTTTGGGACAACAATTGCTACTTTGGGTGTTCCATCAAGGTGTTGGCTCATTGTGATGATGCAATTGGAAAAGCATATGGTGTTGAGCATTCAGATCGTATGCGTGGTTTAGGCATTGGTGTTTGTCCATCAAGTATTTTTGGATTGCCTAAAAATTCTATTAATTGTGTGAATTTTGGTTGCTCGGGTAATAATGTGAGCAATGAGTATATTCACGATTTGAAAAAGTAAGTAGAGACTTTGCAAGAGAAATTGATTGGACATGATGAGACCAAGGCCCGACTTTTACAAACTGAAAATCAAGTGGCAGCTCTACACAAATTCCTTTAAGATAAATTTGGCAGCGAGTTATCAAGTGCCCATCAAGATATTTTTCACTCTTAGTCATATTTATTTAGAATGCCTCTAAATTGCTTAGTCTAAATTTTTTGCATTGTAAGTTTTCACTAGTTAGGAGTTTAGAAAACTTATAAATATTACATGTATAGAATTTTTTGTTTTGCCAGTGACAGATACAAGAGATTTCTCAATTTTTAGGCATGTAAACATTTTGTATATATATATATATATATATATTAATATTTAATATTTTTTTTATTTGTATTTTTTGTTGTATCAATCCAATTATAATTTTTATTATAGATAATTTTTAATTTACAGTGACAAAATTGAGAACAAAATCTATATATTAAAAAAAAACAAAATATTAGCCATGGTTAAACTGTGGCTAACTAGGCGCTTTTTAATTTTTTTAAAATTATTTGTAGCAAATTTAGCAACGGTTATTGTCGTGACTAACTAATATATTTTAACATTTCATTTTTCTTCTTTTTATTATTAGCCAAATTTAGCCACGGTTGAAATCGTGGCTAAATAATATTTTTTAGTATTTCATTTTTCTTTTTTTTTTATTGTTATCCCAAATTTAGCCATAGTTATAATCATGGCTAAATTTTTTTTAGTATTTCATTTTTCTTTTTTTTTATTGTTATCTCACATTTAGTCACGGTTATAACTGTGACTAAATTTTTTTTTTTAGTATTTATTGTTCTTTTTTTATTGTTATCCCAAATTTAGCCACGGTTAGAACCATGGCTAACTAATATTTTTTTAATATTTTATTTTTCTTTTTTTAATAGCCACAATATAACTGTGGTTAAATTAACAAGCAAACTGTGGGTAAAAAAAGTTACCACGGTTCTTGAAACTGTGGCAAATGGACTATAAATTGTGGCAAAATCTATTGCGATGCCATGTTTAGCCACGGTTTTGTTTAGCGTGGCTACTTTTTTTAGCTACGGTTTTTGGCCTTGTTAGCCACGGTTTTGACCATGGCTAAATAGCGTTTCTCTTGTAGTGAGATATGGGTATGTGGCCTCAAAAAAAGAAAAACATTATTAATACTAATATAAATTTGCTTTTGTACATATTTTGCTAAACTTGACTTCTTGTCCTCTACCTTCACTTGCTCAAGGACTTGTGCTTGTGATGACCAGTATAGGAGTTTTGAGTGAAGGATATGTTCATTAGGTGATTTGATAGGTTGAATGACCTGGGTGGCCACTTGCTCCCATATCTTTCTCTAATACTTTTCAAATTATACTTTTAATTTGCAGGATAAAATAGGATAAGATAAACTTATTCTATCACATCTCTCATTTAAGATGTAAGATAAGGAGCCTGGTACGGATAAGAATAATGATATATATCAGGGAAGAATGAGATTTTTTGTCATGTGGGGGTGGGATTATTTTATCTGTCCTATATCAGAGTATAAGTAAAATTTTTGCAGACAAAAACACCCTAATTGTAGACTTGAAAAATGACCAGAATACCCCAAACCCATATCAGATTCTAAGTAAAATATTTTGTGAAAGTGTATATGTGTATGGAGAATTTGCATTTTAAAGTATGTGAACTTTTTATTATCCATTTCATTTATACACTTGCTCATGCCACATTGATTAGGCTATCACACCCCACCCCGTAACTCGAGGAAGGTGTGACGGTGGAATATGGTTTAGCAACGTCTGATGCCTGGAATTCACCGGAGAAAATCAAACCTTATTCGACTATCGTATCTATTGACTCAAACGTACAACTCACATCTAAATATCTAAATAATATAACATAATTTGACATAGTGTAAAAGGAAAATTACGTCAATATTATAACTGAAAACATAATTATCTTACATAACTTCTCATTTCCAAATAACATTTATGTATAAAACAGCAGTCTAACTTTCACTCATAAACAACAACTTAAACTGGCTACTATTGACAAGTGTAAGACCCAACCTTTCTATATGCAATACTGCTATTGGATGCACGCAAAATGGTTACAGGTCTCTACTGCTGAAACCAGAAAATAAATAAGTGGTGAGACTTGTGCCCCAGTGAATGGTCTTCTAACTAAAATCAACGAAATAGGAATATATTGCATAATACTGTAAATAAAAATAGTTCATAAAACTGACATAATTGATATAGAATATTATATCATGAAATATCAATTTACTGATCATAATTTAAAAGTAAGGCTAATTCACCTGTTGAGTTTGCAGATCCAACCATAGCAAGAATATCTTAAAATGGCTAAAGATGGAAGTAAAAACATAATGGCTACATAAATAAACACGAGGTCTAACGTACACGTAGATATAAATATAACATAAGAAAAATTCACTGGGTGTTACTGGCCATAAGACTCGTTCCATAGGACACCACCCCTATGGACGAACATACATAACTTGTTAGTGTCGTAAGGCCCTGATTGGTACAAATAATTGATACAACATAATACGTCAAATAATATTTATTAGTAATGCTATACACATACTCTAAATGTGACTAATTTTTTTTCTAAGACTTTTTAATAACAACTCCCTAAAGATCTTAACACTGCTCTGATACCACTAATTGTCACATCCCACCCTGTAACTCGAGCGAGGTGTGACAGTGGAATAGGGTTTAGCAACCTCTGATGTCCGAGATTTATCGGAGAAAACCAAACCTTATTCGACTATCGTACCTGCTGAGTCAAACGTACAACTCACATCTAAAGGTCTAAATAATATAACATAATTTGACATAGCGTGAAAGAAAAATTATGTCGATATCATAATTGAAAACATAATTACCTTACATAACTTCTCATTTCCAAACAACATTTATGTACAAAACAACTGTCTAACCTTCACTCATAAACAACAACCCAAACTAGCTATTATTGACAAAAGTGTGTCACAACCTTTCTATATGCAAGATACTAATGCTGGATGCACGTAAAATGGCTACAAGTCTTTACTACTGAAACCTGAAAATAACTAATTGGTGAGACTTGTATCCTACTGAATGATCTTCTAACTAAATTAGCGAAATAAGAATATGTTGCATAATATTGTAAATAAAATTAGTTCGTAAGACTGGCATAACTAATATAGAATATCACATCGTGAAATATCAATTCACTGATCATAATTTAAAAACAAGACTAATTCACCATCGAGTTTGCAGATCCAACCATAGCAAAAATATCTTACAATGACTAAGGATGGAAGCAAAAACATAATGGCTCTATAAATAAATATGAGGTCTGACGTGCACGTAGATATAAATATAACATAAGAAGAATCCACTATGTGTTATTGGCCATGAGACTCGTTTCAGATGACACCACCCCCATTGACAAACACACATAGCTTGTTAGTGTCATAAGGCCCCACCGGCAAATAAATCATGTAGTACTGCCACAGTAACGTGGCTATCCAACAAATTATCTAGGTGAATTGCAAACATTCATATATATAACATATGACATAAAATGAGATTCCTGTTTCCATTTCTCATAACAAAATAATCATAACATATAAATTAAAAAGCATCTCCAAAAATATAAAACCTTTGGTTTTTAAAGTAAAACATTTATTTGTAAGAAAATATTAATTTCACTATTTTAGGAAAATACTAAATTTAGAAAAAAGACTACTCACCTCTGCTAATACTGTGTGTGCCTAGACTCAATCTAGTTGGCCTCACGACCGGTCGGTATATTTCTCCTAAAGTGTAACCACATACGCTGTTAATAACATGCTAAAATTGTGTTTGAATGCTTGAATATGCTAGTGGATATATGAGATGTATTCTTAATTAGGTTATTTTTTACCCTTTTTATTAGGGGTTAAAATTTTTACTACACGTATTCTGAAAATTTTCAAAATATTATTATATATTCATTGCCAAGCTAGGTATATTCGGGTTTGCTCATGTTCAGAAAAGGAGTTAGAGTTATTTTTTTTATGAAAAATAATCCGTAGGTAGATCGGTGAACTTCAAGGTTGGGCTTTAGACAAATTTTAGTATAAGTTTAGTCTTACTTTTATTGAACTAACTTAGTTACTTTTTTAGCAAAATTAACATGAACTAATAAAAATTTAATGTAAGCTAGTAGAAATTATTCCTTGATTTTTTATCATAAAAACAACACTTAAACTAAAATCTAAACGGATTAAATGAAATTAAAATACGAATAGATTGAAAATATATAAAAAAAAAACTAATTGAAAACTTACTTGAAAATTGATTAAAATTTCCTTCGCCTGCGTTCGTTCGCCGCTCTCTTCTTCTCCCTCGGTCCCTTCCTCTTCTCTCTTGAGTTACTTCTCTCTCTCTCTCTCTCTCTCTCTCTATTTCTTCTCTTTCTTTTCTTCTTCTCTTTCTTTCTCTCTTTTCTTTCTTTCCCTCTTCTTGTCTTTCTCTCTTTTCTTTCTTTCCTTCTTCTTTTCTTTCTCCCTTTTTTTCATCCCCTCTTTTACGTAAAAGCACTCTCCCTTTTATTAAAATGGTGGACTATTGGGGGGGGGGGGACATTCCACCCCACAAAATCATATCTGCTTTTCTTTTTCTTTTTTCTTTTATTTATTTGATTATTATTATTATTAAAACTAAATTTAAGCCGCTAATAATCTCACTAATTATACTTATGCAAAATAAAATATAAAATACATGATAAGGGTTTTGAGTTGGGATATTACATAGGCAATGGCCATTAACAAGGCGGAACATTGAAGGGCTAATTGTGTATGTGGAGGTTGTAATAAAGTACATATTTTACTTGGTTTGTATGTACCAAATATATGTTATGTATGCACGATCTCATAACCGATGCAGTAGAAATTCTGCGAGATATAGTAATATCACTAGAATACTCACACAAATTAATTTCTTGTCAAGTTTGGTTAATAAGAGTGAAATAACATGGTAAGAATCTTAGAGAGAGTCAAAATGTATTTGGTAGGTTATGTGAGTTGTCGGAGGTGTAGTGTGGATTAACAAGGAGTGGGTATGAAGTGTTTTCGAGAAGGTAGCCATGTTTTTGTCCATTTTAGCCCATCATAAGAAGAAGTGAGTTGTCAAATTTGACTTCAAGCGGTTTTGAGATACAGTTAGTAGGTACTTTAAGTCAGTTATGATAGTGGTATTGAAGATATATCGCATACTACTAGTACGTCTAGAGCCAATTGGTGATGAATGTACCAATGAAAGATGGAAGCTATTTAAGGTAATTTCCTATATTCTTAATAAGTATAATAATCACATTTATTATGATCACAACATGATTAGTATGCACATTTTGAAGGCAAGGTATCACAATCATAAGAGATACCTCATTGCAAATGTTCTTGGTGTCTGCGATACAAACCTCAAGTTCATTTATGTGTTGATAGGATGGGAGGGTTCTGCAGCTAATAGTAGGGTATTGTGAGGTGCAATTGCAAGGCCTAATGAATTTAGGGTGCCAACAGGTGTTTTCAATAAAGTAGTTGTCTTTTATTGTTCAACTATGTACTGTAAAGTATACTATCCTTAATAACTGGTCTTACTTTTCAATTGTAATAAACTATTACTTATTTGATTGTGGCTACACGAATAGGGAAGGATTTTTGGCTCCTTATAGAGGGGAGCGATATCACTTAATGGAGTGGGAGGCAGGAGGATGGTCCCCTCAAAATCATCAAGAGTACTTCTATATGAATCATGCTAAAGCTCGAATTTCTTAGAGAGGGCTTTTGAAATTTTGAAGATTTGTTTGGTCATCCTCAGAAGCAAATCTTTTTACCCCATACAAACTAAAAATCATATCATCATGACATGTATATTATTACACAATTTTGTATGAATGGAGATGAACTTTGATCCCTCGGAAAATGAAGTCCCAGATGATTTTGAAGAGAGTAATCCTACTCATGATGAGTGTATCACCCTTGTGGAGGCGTCCCATAAGTGGTCCAATAGGAGAGATAACTTGGCAATGACAATGTATAATGAGCGAAAGGGAGAGTGAACATGTGTTTTAAAACATGTATTTGGAGATTATGATTTTAATTGGATTTTTATTGTTGTTGTGAATGTTAATGACAAATTAACAATGTTATTTGAATTCATGTTGTGGCATGTGTGTATGATTTTGTAAAAGGATTGTTATTATTATTATGAATGTCAAGTAGCAATTAACATTATTATGTGGATTCATGGTATGGCATTTGTGTTCAATATTTTAATCAGATTGTTATTATTATTGTGAATGTTAGACATGTGTAAGTAGTATGCATATATTAATATTTTTAGACATGTTTTAATTGGATTGTAATTATTATTGTGGATAGATTCATTATCGTTACACGCATCTGATGTGACGTCATCTAGGAGACCGAAACCAATTAGATGCATTTGGTTAGAAGTTGAAGAGATGGACTTGATGTAGAAGATGAAATAAATGGTTACTCAAGGCTAGAGGAGCAAGTCTAGGTTCAAGCTAGGCTTCATCTCTTACCTTGAGATTCATATGTTGAACATGTTCTCCGATACAGACATAAAAGGGTGATCGCATATTGAGTCGAAAATATGTGTTTGGAAACGCCAATATGTAGATCTATTTTTTATGATTAGTAAGAGTGAAATTTCATGGAACCCTGACACAAAAATGCTAAAGGTTATTGATGAGGTTTGGGATGCATATAGGAAGGTAAATTAATTATTACTTTTCATAAATTAATTTCTTTGTTGATCTTTTTACGATATTACCTATTCTCATTGATTGTAGCTAGACAAAATTTGATGGGGTTGAGACATCGGCTAATACCCTTATACCTTGACTAGTGTGAGATTTTTGGGAAGGACATTGCTATAAGAGAGTATGCTTAGGTTTCTTCAATCTTGCTAATGAAGTCCTTTACAAAGAACAAATGCAAACCATGAGTGGAGGGGAGGCGATGCCAAGTATTCCAATTCAGACACCTATAGAGAATATGTCCACAAGTAATATGGCTAATAGTGCATCAAGTAAAGGGAAGGGGAGGAAGCAGATGAATGATGAAATGGACATAAAGTTTATGGAGGTGATACATCAATTTTGTGACTAGGCAATTGCACGACTTGATAGGATTGTCAAAGGCCACAAACATGATGTGTCTAACACAAGAAAGGAGTACATGTGGCCTTATGTGATCTTCCCTATCTATGAAGAGAAGAGGCTTTGATTGTCACACAGTGTCTTGTGAAGAATGCCAAAGAAATGGACATGGTCTTTTCTTTGCCTATTGAAGATAGCCAACGATTTGCTACAATGACTTTGGATGGAAGGATTCGATTAAATTGTATGAGCATAAATAGAGTATGTAGTTAACTGGATACTTTTGCATATGTATGGACATGAACTTATGGCATGTATGGCTAATTTGAATTGTAGAGTGACCTATGGCATGTATGGCTATTTAATATTATTGTATGACTTCCATGTATGGCTTGCATTATTTTGCTTCCATATGAATGGAGAATTTGCATTATTAGTTTGCTTCATTTTATAAACTTGCAATTTTATGAAAGTTTTGGCTAATTTCAATAATTTTTAATGAATTGTTTTCATGTTTCTTCTAATTTCTGAAAATTTTAGTTTACTGTTAGCATTTTCTGGAAATTCTTGTAATTTCTAAATTTTTATTATGATATGCTCTCTGAAATTTTTACAATTTTTGCAATTTTCTGGAATTTTTATTATTTTTTGGAAATTTTGGCTAATTTTAGGAATATTTGACGAGAAATTTTTAGTTTTCTGTAATTTTTATAATTTTAAATTTTATTTTGATTTGTTTTTTGAAATTAATTCATGCTATTTTTCAAAATCATTTCCATTTTTTGGAATTTCTATAATTTTTGGCTAATTTTGCAGAATTTAACCCTAATTTCTAGTATTTTTTAAATTTGTGGCTGATATTTTGAAACTTAAACCAAAGTTGTTATTAACATAAGCAATGAAATATTTTTGCAACAAAATGTAATAATATAACTCAATTATAATTGGACACTTGTATTTGAATATGGGAAATTTATTATAAATGAGAATTGTTACATTGTCATTTAAAAAATTTATAATAATGACATCATATATTTGGACTAATATAATGGAAACAGGGACGAGGCTTTTGATGACTCGTTGGAACGTTGTTCCCTTATGACAGTGGCCCAGATTCAATCACAATTACTTCTCTATCTAGAGTGTTGTTAGCCGAGTATCCACCGGTTACAACATTTGACTGGCTACCTCCAAAATATATATATATACATATAATACAAATTCAAGAACTAGCGATCTCTAGTATTCTTATACTTTGACACCCAATGGTGACACTATCAAAATAAATAAAAATTTGTTACTCATGTTACTTTTATCATTCATAACCAATGGATTAGCATATGACATGAATACAAACTTGTAGAATGTAAGCTCATTGAAACCCATGATGGTGTAATTTTCCTGATTGTGGGTTACAAGTAACCTCAGCCATATATCGTAATTTCTCCCATATGTTATACCTCCTCTCTAGGTCGAATAACATTGCATAGACCATATACTGTGGATATTTTTTTCTAGTAACTTCATGTAATCTCTTAACAATTTTTCTCAGTGTCCTAAAACTATTATTCTCGAGTACAAATGAACTCTTTTTAACAACTTCAATTAAGTTAGAAATCAGTTCATGTTCATCCTCATTCGTCCATCTATAGTTAGAGCTAGAACTGGCCATGTCTTAATACACACAATGGCTAAGAATTAATAAGAGCAATTATAGTCACTTAAGAACTAACCTTATGATTGATGAGTACATGACAATAACATTATATACCCACTAATCAGAGCAATGTTATTATGGGTTGCTAATCAAAGCAATGTCATCATATTAGCTTAATCATGGACAGCTAATTAGAGTAATGTCATCATATTAGCTTAAAAACCAACCTTACAAATAATATGAGTACATAATCAAAATAATATCATCATATAGCCAATTAATTAGAGTAATGTCAGTATAGGTAGCTAATTAGAGCAATGTCATCACATTAGCTTAAGGACCAACCTTATGAATAAGATGAGTAGATAATTAGAACAATATCATCATATATGCCAACTAATCAGAGCAATGTCATCATATATGACTAATCATAGCAATGTCATCATATTAGCTTAAGAACTAACCATACGAATACAATGAGTAGATAATCAAAGCAACGTCACATGAATAAGATGAGTATATAATCAGAGCAATATCATCATATATGCCAACTAATCAGAGCAATGTCATTATATTAGTTTAAGAATTGACCTACATAATTAAGATGAGTAGATAATTAGAGTAATATTATCATATATGCCAATTACACACACAAGTAGCATAGCAACTACACACAACGGTTGGCATAGCAACTGCACACAACCATTATCAACGATTAGCATAACAACTATACACAACCTTTGGTATAAGAACTACACATAACCATTCCCAAGGATTAGCATAGTAACCATACAAAACCTTTGGCATAGGAACTACACACAACCATTCCCAATGATTGTCATAGTAACCACACATAACTAGAATGTCATAGCTAATCACTTGTATTGCCATCATATTAGCTTATACAAGCAAATCAACCATCTGCATAACTAGTACACATAAGCATGAAAGCCAAGACTAATCAAAAGGTTACAAACCTATCGGCATAGCAACTACTCACCAACACAAATTTGTCGGCATAGCAACTACACAACCATTTTTATCGAGTGGCATAACAACCACACACAACCAAAATATCATAGCTAATCAAAGAATTTTTATCATATTAGCCTACACAAGCAAATCAACCATTTGCATATCAACTACACAAAAGCATAAAAACCGAGGCTAATCAGAATTATCTCATCATGTAGCCTTCAGAACATCAACAATTTTTCTCAATCTCATGGCCAACAACAAAGCACAAGTATAAACAAATGCATTGAATAACCTCACTAGTTAATGCTAGCATAACAAGTAAGACATGCATAATAATTTAGCAGTAGCATAGTGGCATAAGAGGCATAGTTTATAAGCATCCTTTGGCACAAGATGCCTAATCATAAATATTATCATGCCCAACAATAAAACACTCACCAATATAGAGTGCAGCAAGTAGGAAAAATAAAACTCACTAATATAGCAATACAGAGTGCAGCATAGTCAACTAACTCATATAGAACAATGTATAAAGCGTAGTCAACTATTTTTTGTATAGGAGCTTGTGAACACACAATACAAAGTAATGTTTTTACAATAAGGAACCAATCCTCAAGGAATCAGAGCAGTGATTCCTGATACATTGATACAAGGAATCTCACATAGGAGGGTAAAAACTAGACATACAAGGCAATGACTAGAGTATGTAACCAAAAAAAAAACACAATTCAAAATATCTTTCTTTCTTTGACTTGTAGAAAGATATACTTTTTAGTTTTAGATTCATCTGAAGGAAAAGGAAACAAAGCAAAGTAAACACTAAGAAATAGAAATAAAATAAAAAGGGTAAATTTCTAAATAAAATTTTGATACGTAGTAGTTTAGTAAACATAGAAATTAGAAGAATCTAGAAAAATATTGATTCTTTCAATATCATGAACAAGATCTAAGAATAAGATTACGATTTTGATAGAACAAGGGGATAACATATTAATTTACAATATATAGAAAAAGGAAAACACAAAGATGCCATCCCAGATTGGAGGAAGAATGATGGGAGAAGAGAGGCCCATATCGGATCAACGATAGAATGACAGAAGAAGAGAGACACCATACCAAATCAAAGGAGAACAACATGAGAAGAGAGCATATACTAGATCGGGGGAGAACAATGGAAGAAGACAACCATTATTAGATCGAACCACCTCTAGTTAGACCAAATCCATGTAACAACTCCCATGGACCACAACTTGCTCACATTCATGGTGAAAATGTAGGATTCTATTTGGATTGGCAACTGTGCAGGAGAAAGACACTATAGGATTCCTTCTTTCAAACAAAGGAGGTCTGAGACATTGGCTAGGGTTTCGAGTATATAAAGGGGCACAATCGTAATTATGTTTTCTATTGAGGATGTTCTAGTAAAAACTACAATTGAGGGTATTTTAGTAGATTTGCTTTGTACCCGGCTTATATCCTACTACACCAAATGTAGATAGAATACAATGATGGACTTGTATCTCATAACCTATCCGCCATACCAAACATTGGATAAAAATCGATATTATTCCCTGGATAATTGTATCACATTTTGTTCTTACCCCTCACTTCTTCTCCATCCAACTGAACATGCCCTAAAAGAGTTACTTTACTTGTTCCATCTGTCAACCCCGCTTGCACACTCTCCTCTTTTTGTTTTTTCTAATCTGGCTTAACTTTTCATCTTTTATCTCTTTTTAATAATAAAAATGTCCTTACTTCTATATGTAAAGCTCACGTGACTAAAAATAATTTAAAAAGTCAAAAAATAGCATGAGATTTTTTAAAAAATTTATATTAAATATGAGGGACAAAGAAGTAAATTTTTTAATTGAGAAAATTAATATAAAACTTAATTTAAATGTATGACCAATAATAAAATTTACACTGATAAAAAATATAACCTATAGTCATGGGGATGCCCTACAAGAAATACACACACACACACACACAAATACGTAAATGTGTGTATTTACATATTTATACATGTACATAAATACCCATATATATGTATCCATATACACGCATACATATATGTTTTTATATCTTTATGAATATATATATATACATGAATATATACATATATATGTAATGTATGTGTATATATATATGTATGTATATACAAATATATATACATGTACACACACATACATATACATGTATTTTTAATAATAAAAAATCAAACTTAAAACGAAACTAAATCAAACCAAACCAAACTAAAATTTTTGGTTTGGTTTGGTTTTAAAATATTAAAACAAAAAAAACTAAAAAACCAAAGCAGAATATCAAAAATTAAATCAAAATTGTAGTTTGCACACCCCTATCTGAAACTTTTGTATACGGCCCATTATGGAATTACAAAATTGGGCTTTTATTTATGATTATTTTTTGAAGAATTAAGTTCTCTATTAGTTATTTAATTTAATTTGAACAAATATAATTTTTTAAATTTAGTTTAGTATTAAATGTGATGCATCATATTAACTTTTAGTCAATTGGCATAAAATGATATTAACTTAAATCTTAAATTTAATTTTCCTATTATACATATTATATTAAATATATTATATAAATTTGTTTCATAAAAATATTAAAAATTTTATTGCATAAAATTAAAATATAAATACAATAAAAATTAAAATAAATCATTTGATTCATTCAAAAAATGATTTTTTAAATTTTTTAATTTTTAATTTATAAATTAAATAATTATTTTAATATAAAAATTTATTTTTTAAAAAGAACTTAAAAATTTCAACAATTGAGAATCTAATTTTACTATTTTTTATAAAAAAAATTTTGAATAGTTTTTTAATTCCAATTCAATGTTAAAATAGGGTTATTGTAAGGTGAAAGAAATTGCCAGACAACTTTGTAATTTACTTGATGAAAAGAAAATTTTGAAATTTCTTAAAATTAAAACACATATTAATGCTAAATATCAATATAATTAGTTTTTGTTGATATTATTATTATTATTTTGCTTGATAATGGATATAGAAATTCATTAACATCGTTGTGGATGTATAATAGTTTCCATACAGATAGAAGGGGATTGATACAAGAATATGTGAATAGTGTTGATGAGTTTCTTGCATCTGCTTGTCAACGACTAGAATTTTTTAAAAAGAAAGGTTGCTGGTTCTTGTTGTAAAATGTAAATGTTTAAAATATTTAAAACTTGATACAATCAATATTCATTTTTGTCAAAAGGGATTTATGAAAAGGTATTAGTATTAGACTTATCATGGAGAGGAGTCCATTATTGGAGTAAGTAAGGTCTATGATACTGGTGGTCCTTCAGGTAATCAATTTGAGAACCTAAGTAGGTATCATGAGATGATATATAATTCTAGTATGTTAGAGTATTAAGCTCAACTTGAGTAGAGAATAGAAGAGGCTTCTAATGCTGATGGTCAAATATTTTTTTACTTATTGATGTAGCAAATAGAGTATTATGGCAAAAGTCTTGTCATTCTAAATTATCTATTGCAACTAGAACAGTGAGTATCAACTACAATTAGAATGTTGTGCAATAGTATGTTGATTCAATGGTGGAGCTTATGCATGAAATGAATCCTATGTAGAACATTCTCCTTCTTGGTAGCTATTATGAGGCTAGGAAATTGGTGATTGGGGTTACAAGATATGAAAATTGATTATTGCGAGAATGGTTTTATGTTGTATTACAAAAATGATATTAATGAGCTTTCATATAAATTTTGTCAAAAACTAATGTATCGATCATGTAAAGTAAGAAGGGAAATTACAAAAATGTGGTGGCATAATTGATGCATTATTTGCCATTTATTCCAAGATTATAAAGGTTGTATGCATTGATGATTCTATACCTTATATGCGGTGGCATTATGAAAATAGATGATCGCAAATAGTTTTGAGCCATGTATTAGATGGGAAAGCATAAAAGTACTTTGATAAAGTATATCTTAATTTTGCAAATGAGTCTCAGAATATAAAAGTTGGGCTATGTTCTGATAGTTTTACACCATTTAGTCACTCATCTAGACCATATTCTTGTTGACTTGTAATTATTACCTTTTATAATCTTCCACCAGAAATGTGTATGACAAAAACTTCTATATTTTTTTACATGAAAAATTCCAAGAGTTCAATTGATGTCTATTTGTATCCTTTGATTGAAAAATTGAAATTATTGTGGCTTGTGGATGTTTTGACATATGATGTTTGTACAAAATAAAATTTTATGTTGCGTGCAACTGTAATTTAGACAACCAATAACTTTCCTGCATAGTAATATTGTCTAGGTAGATGACTTTTAGCTAATTGGCCTACCTTTATTGTATGGAAAAAACTAAGACTTTTACTTTAAAGCACAGTGGTAAAAATTCATGATTTGACTGTTATCATTCATTTTTGTCATGTGATTATGTATTTAGGAAGAATAAAAGAGATTTCATAAATAATAGAGTTGAAACTAACATGCTGCCACGTGGACTATTCGGTGAATAGTTGTGAGATAGAGTTTACTCTCTTCCGAAAATAACTTAACAAGGTTGATATAAATTACTGGGACATGGACTATATCATAATTAGACTAAACATAGTATATTTTGGAAGATTCCGTATTGGAAATATCTTTTGATTAGGTATAATTTTGATGTGATACATATTGAAAAAAATATTTTTAATAATATTTTTTGCATTGTAATGGATATCAGATTGAAAACAAAAGACAATTTAAAAGTAAGGATGGACTTAGGAGAGATTTGTAGGCAGTAGGACATGGAGTTTGTCATGTTGTCTAATGGAAAAATTGTGAAACTGAAAAAAAAACTATAGTCTAACTATTAATGAAAAAGAGCGATGTGCAATTGAGTTAGAGAATTATAAATGTTAGATGGATTTGCTTCTAATTTGGCATCTAATCCTACACCTTCCATATGAAGTCAATGTAGGGGGACCTGTTCAATACAGATGAATGTATTAATTTGAGAGGTAATGCATTAAATACACAATACTAAATTTTACTTATTATATTCGTGACGTAATTGTATAGAATTATTTAATTAATATTTTGTTTTATATATGTCAAGAGACATGGGAGAGTTCAAAAGATCTATAAAGAATAAAGCACGAGTTGAAGGTTTCATATGTGTAGCATACTTGGCTCGTAAATCATCGCATTTCACTTCATATTATTTTGAGGCCGTTTTGTTATCCTCCAAAATGGGAGTACCTTGAAATGATGATGGGGGTATGAGCGGTGCTCTCCCAACTCTCTCAATTTTTAATCAGCTTAGTCATAATTCTAGAGTTTGTACAGAAAGATATTTGTCAGAATAAGAGATATGTTTTGCAATTTTGCCTGTTCTTCTAAATTATAATAAAGTACAACCATTCATTAAATAATAACAACTACTTTTATTTTAGTTTGGTAAGTAATCCTATTATTGTTTTTGTTCGATTTGTATTTTTTTCTACATTTCAATGACATAAGTGAAGAAGAGGCCGAAACTCGAATTCATAATGAATTTTTTGCCTGGTTTAAGGCTTACGTAAATATATCATTTATGTGTCATATAATTATTTTATTTTATATAATTAGGTTTTTCATAAATTACAAATAAGTGCATAATCCTGCCAATGGTGTCATAAATTCACAGTTACATGTTTAGCGTTGGGATCAAATCTAAGTGTGAGATCGTAGCACAAGTACTTTGTGAATGGTTACAAATTTAACACAGATAAATACTCTCGAGGAAGAAGAACTATTAATAGTGATGTCCTGTGTGAAATGTGCTAGCAGTGTGGGAGAAATTGAATATTATGGTATTATTCGGGAAGTCATAGAATTAGAACATTTGCGTGAACATATAAAAAAGTTGTTTGGTTTTTGCATAAATGGTTTAATTCAAGAAGATCTCGAGGCACAAGAGTTCATCTCCTTTATAATGTTGTTGAATTAAATTATAGTAGGAATATAATGAATATGATATGATTATCATTGTTCTAAATGCTAAACAAGTTTATTATATTCCTTATCTAGCAATTAGAAGGGACAAGGCCCATTAGTGGATGATTATGAAAAACAAATTCAACTAGCGAGTGGAAATAGAAAATGTAAGTGTAGAAAAACTTCATCAAAAAGTATCCATCTTTTAGGTAATGCCTATAATTGATACCGATATATAAGATGGACTGCATTATGAAGTAGGATTGTATGATGAGAATGATCGAAGAGAGATGGGTCAAGAATGATCCACAGGAGATGATTAACATGAAAACGAAGATGAAGATGAATAATTTATTAAATATAATGACGACATCAAGTGATTGGGAGGTTATGAAGAAGAGGAGGAGGAGCAGAATGAAGAGGAGGAGGAGGAGGATCAATGTGATTCAGATTAAATTTTTGTACATTTTGTAGACAATGAATTATATAATTATAATATGCTTTTATTTTCTCATTTTGAGTAATTAATATTTTTTTATTTTGATTGCCTAATAATTAAACTTCTCCTTTTCAATTTTGGATGGGGCTATAGGAAGGGGTTATTACAAATAAAAGAGAAATATGATTTTAAAACAAGATTTCTAAAATAAATAATTGTAATATTTATTAAAAAAATTCTACAACTCAATAAATGTAAGATTTATTTTTAAAAAAAAATAAGTTGTGTTGTTCTCTAATGTTAAAAGTTAAATAATAATTTATTTTATCTTATATATTTAAATAAAAATTATATTTATTTATTAATATAGATGGATTTCGGATGTAGGCTCAATAAAATTAAAGGGATAGATACTAGTTGCAAAAAAAGTGGCGAGATCCTTTTGTTCACACTCATTCTGGACCCTTGCCTCTAGTGATTACTAGAGAGTCCGTTGACCTTATCCATGTATATTATGATTACGAAACTCCACATTTCTAATATGTGTCACGGCCTCCTCAATTCATGCCTATCCCTATACACTTTCCTATCCCATGTAGAGGACCTGCTTTTCCAGTCTCTACCTATAGTACCGTTGCCTCTACTAATAGCACTTTTCCTTTATTCTCATAACCAATTCTTCTTTGATCAACTCAGCTCAAGTTGGATCATCTAGCACTTCTTCCAACAGTTCTAGGAAAACGCTGATTAGGTCTGTTGGCAACATGGTGTAAGTATTATTAATTATTAATAATTCAAGAATTTTGTTAATTATTTTGTAACTTTTAATTTATTATTATTTTATTATTATTATTATCATCATCATCATCATCATCATCATACATCATCACTATTATTATTATTTTGCAGATTTCATATTTCGACAGCTGCTACTAGTGCTATCACAATAGTTATTCGAGCAAAGTTTATATCATGTTACCCTAATTGGAGGACAATCCCTATGATCTATGATTTGATAAGTTTTGGATTCATATTTCAATGCAATTATATTCAAATATTTTATTTTTTATTTAATAATATTTGATTTTTTATTAACTACTTGCTTTTGTCTTTATGTAAAAATATTATATATGAGATCCGCAAGACGACCCAGTCATTAGATATATATTCAATTTTTGCAGGTCTTATAAATTTTTTGATATGCTTCAGGATCCTCGAATCAAAGTTAGACTGGACTGGATTCCACTTTCTGTGTGAGATGATCTTCAGATTTATTAGAAGGGAGAGATGTTTAATAAAATAAGTGTTCAGAATAAAGGGAACCACCGTTCAAAAAAATGTGGTTCGCTCCACACAAGGGGCTCTATTCTCCCACACGAGCATGCTAGGAGAATTGTAAGTTTTTTATTTTAAAAAATTATTATTATTTTATAGTCATAAATAAATAAAAACTTTTATTTTAAATTGCAGGAAGAAGAAATCGGTCAAACTCCACATTTTTTTTGAAGTTCTCAAGCATACTTGTGTTAGGCGGAAGGATGGTAAGGAGGTGTGGGTAGACTAATGATTAGAAAAAAACTTTTGTAAGTTATTTTTATTTAATATTATAAATTTTTATATTATTATGAACTTAATTTAATCAATATTTTTATATATATAACTTATTTTGTAATTTATTTGTATGTATAGATTGACTTTTAAGTTGTCCGGTCTTCTCAATCTGCACTTGAGAAGACCTTACTCCAGAATTTCAGCGAATGACAGACACTGAGTTCTAGGAAATGTGTGTTGGGGAGAAAACTTTCAACTGTATATACAATCTTGGGAGATAGAGTGTTTCCCAGTCGGTCCATTATCCTCCATCTGATACCGTAGATGCATCTTCTATGATGTTAGATGTGCAGAATTTTTGTGAAGAAAATAGGGAGTTTTGAGAAAAATGGGTAGTATGGAGGTTGCCATTTAAAATTTGTATAGGATGATTGAGGGAATGAAGAGCACACCACTTGGTCAGTCGTGCCCTCTTACTGCTATACATGATTCTAATTCGTCATCTTAGTCAAGTGACGGTAATTGTTAAGAGTGATTTTTTTATTTTTTTGTAGTGACATTGTTTTGCATTTTTAGTAGGATATTTGAAGATTATTTTTTATAAAAGTTGTGTATGTTATCATGCTTGTGTGTATGCTATTGAACAAATTAAAATAAAATATATATTAAATATAAATAAATTGGCTACACAATAAAATTTGAATTAATTTAATTTGTGCTATTGATATATATTTTGTGGCTAAAAAAAATAAAAATTAATAATTAACAAAAATAATTAATTAATTAATAAATAATAAAAATAATTAAAAACTAAAATAAACAAATGAATGAATAATTTAAGAAAAATGTGTCAAAATTGCATTTGCTAAAAATTAATATTAAAAAATAAATTAAAAAATTTACTTATAAATAATATTACCAACAGTAATTGTGTTGGTATTTCAAAACATAATCAAATATTTAATTATTTAATTAATTAAATATTCAATTAAGTTAAATGAATTAATTTTTGACATAGTATTACATCAGACATTAAAATGATCATTTTTTCCGATGCTTAGTGCGTCGAAAAGATCATCCCTATTTCAAAAAATAAATAAAAATTTTATGTAATATATAAAATTACCGATGCTTCTTGTGTTAGTAGTTACAGCTTTTTGCGTGAGAAAAAATGCAGGTTCTTGCATTGGAAATTTTACTTTTTACATCTGAAATGGTGTCCAAAATCCCCCAAGAAAGTCAATGACAATTTTATTTTTTCGACACCACTGCATTGGAATATTAGCAGCACAATGATTTTTGTATCGATAATTCTTTTTTGACGGCCATTTTTCAAACAAATTATTTTGTGTAAGTTTTGCATTGGAAGCCGCATTTTGATGCAATATTTATGTTTACTAACACTTTTGGTGCATTGGTAATGGACCTTTTTCTTGCAGTGATGGTTGTGATTGGAATGGCAAGATGGCAACCTACCAATCATTGCGGCCACAACATTAAACTTTTAATCAAAACTAGTCAAATAAAATAAAGTAAAATATATGCCTTGCTTTCCATTAATTTTCCTCTTCACATTTAGAGGCAAGAATTCTTTTAAGAAAGGGTATTTAACAAACTGAATCAAACTATTTAAATCGATAAAATCATAGTTTTTGTTTGGAGAGAGACTTTTTTATACAGTTTGATTTGATATATATGACATCTAGGCAAACCGTATAAACCAATCCAAATCATATAATATATATATATATATATATATACAAAACTAAAATTCTATCTTTATATATATAATTATTATTATTGTCTAAATAAATATTTTTTGTTATATTTAACATTTATATTTATTCTAATAATTGATTATTTTTCTTTTTCTTAGTGTAATTTTTATTAATATGATCGAAATTCTATTATATTGTATAAATATATTTGTTGTATAATGTATAACTACTATATAGTTAATTGAAAAATAATGAATTTATTGAATTAAATAAGTTGAAAAAATTTGAATATTTGATTTTTCGAAAATTTCCATCAAAATTTTTATAAATGTAGTAAATTTAATTCATTTTATTTTACAAATCACAAACCGTGATATGAAATTAAACCAGACTGTGAACCATAGTTTTGTTTGATTTTTGAAAATTACAAACTGTAAAATATTATTTGGTTTGAATTTGGATATCAAACCAAACAATGAGCACCCCTACTTTTACATTACAACAAAAAATTGGTGAAATATAGTTTTGCTTATCATATTTATTTATCTGCATAAATTTTAGTTTTATTCATGTATTAAAGTAAAGACTTAACTTTAAAGTTTATGGAAAGGAAAAAAACAAAGGTAGACTGAATTAGTTCTTGCTCCAATTCTCTCCTTTTCTCCTACAACACCACATTCTCTATTTCTCCTCTGGTTCCTGTCTGTTTCCAGCCCCATGAAGCTCACTAAAACTCATAGACAAACCATAAGGACACATGATTACTAGCAAAATCAAGTTTCAAGCAAATTTTCTTAAAATTTTCTAAGTTATGGATTATTTTCCTTCACTATAGGTTCAGCACCCCCCCCCCCCCCCCCCCCGGTTTCAGCCTCCAATAGCCGTTAAAACTTACTAAAAATACATAAAACACTCAAATCTCTAATGAAATTTAAAAGCCTTCAAAATTTTAGCTCCTTCTCTTGCTCAAAAATGATATCTAAATTAATGAAATGAAAGAACAACATGATATTTAGCATGATCTCACAAGAAGAATTGAAGAAAAATACATAAAGCGCAAATTTTTGGAATTTCCTTACTTTTTTCTCTTTTTCTTCTTTTTCTTTCCTTTTTCTTTTCTCTCTTCTTTCTCTTTTCTCTCATTTCTTTCCTACACATGATCTAGAACTTTTTATATAATCCCATTAAGTCGGCAAACCAAGGGGCGCACTAGCCCCTTGGTGAATTTATCCATTTGCCCTTTTCTATGTATTGTTTATTACCTCCATGTCCCTTACACCCTAATGTACCATATGTTGTCCCAAAAGACAATCTAAGAGATAAGGTGAATTAGGTATTTTTTTGTAGAAGCTAAGTAAAAAAAAATTTAAAATTGAATACAGTTCACCTAAAGTAAATATAAATAATTATAAATAAACTAAAGAGAGTAGAGATAGGAAATGTAAACTCTTTTATAATTATTTGACTTACTACCAAAGTCTATGTCTACTTTCTCGAGCTCTAACCAGTTGAGATTTCACTAAATCTTTTGCACTTGACAGAAAGCAAGAAATCCCAAGTATAAACAAAATCTCTTGCACTTGGTAAATGTTAGAAATTTGGATTACAAAACTTTTGATTTGGTGAGCTTTAAACACCAATACAAATGGTAATGAAAATGAAGTAGCAATATAACAATTTTTCTTAAGTAGGATTAGCTAACACTTATGTATAAAAATAATCTCACTTCAAAGAGACACCATCAAAAATAAAATAATTTGCTCTATGTACTCTTTGGTCAAGTAATAAACAATATATCGTAAAGAATTTTAGAGAGAAATTGAGGAGGTTTTAAGAGTTTGTTTCTATGTACACCATTCAATCTATCTATACTCCTTTATGGGAAAAAACACTAAGGAGACGTTGGAGAGATGTTGGCCATTATGGAAGATAGAATCATTTATTAATAGTAACTGCACATAAGCCTATTTCAAAAATTCAAATAAAATGGTTTTAAACGTTCAAAAATTCTTAAAGAATTCTTGAACACTATTCAATGAGTCTATTTTCAAACACAAAAAGAATCATCGGATTATTGCGCACCGTTTGAAAGAAAAGATCAAATTTTCAAAGACACACCAGAGTGTAAAATTGCTTTTGACAAAAGTTGTTGGCCAAGTTTAAAATTGTCATGAAATTTGAATTTGTATTATATATTTTCAAAAGATTATAACGTCTAATTGCATTCAAAATTAGATTTGTACAAATTTAACTTTTATATTTGAGATATGATAAAACTATTATGATATACTCATTTTGTCTGCTAACAATGTAACTCAGCAGAATGACCCACTTTGAAAAATAAGTGTAAAACATGTATATAATATATACATTTAAAGCTCAGCACGTCTAGTTTACAAAAAAAATTTAACTCAGAATTTTATTTACATTATAAATTATATTTTATTATTTAAAACATATATCGTGCAGATTTCAAAAATGACTTTTTCAGAAAATGATATATGAGATTAATATAATAAACTGCTTTAATATAAAATATTATATAAGACAAATTTTATATTATAATAAAGGTATTTGAGTCTATTTTCATATAAAATTGATTTTATTATTTTTTGACTTTTCTATAATAAGATATAATCAATTTATTATACATATGTCTAATTTGACAGTTTTACATTTTAGAACATGTAGTGTATGTAGTTAAAAAATAAACTTAATATTATAATTTGTCCATATTGTTCACTACAAATATACATATAACAATTTTAATTTATTTTGTCATGAACAAAATCAATATGAAACCTTGAAGCTAACACCATATAGTCCCTAGAAAATTTATAAAATTCCTTCCTTGTCCTCTCAATTAAAACCTAATTTAGAGATTAATTTAGATTTTTAATTCCTTTTAAAGTTACTTAACTATTTCCCATTACTTCTAGTTTCCAAAACAAATTATTATTATTATTTTTCCTTTAAATTTTCACATCTCTTTCCTAACTTAGACTTCATTATTCTAATATGTGCCTTTCTTAAAGTTTTTTAAAATCATATTAGAGTTTTATTTTTCCCTCTTAAAGTTGTGGAAAAGAGAAATAAAAATAAATTCTCATTTAACTAAAATTATTTATAAAACATGTCACAAAAGTTTATACAATACATAATGATACAAAAATGCGAAGATAAATATATATTAAAGCTACTACTAGACTTGGGATGTTGAAAATGCGGTTGACAATTTTATCCATATGTGAATCAACCACGTCATAAAAGGGGTCTAGCATCTCCATGACATTTTTGTCAAAATCCTCTTACCTTCACTTCCTTTTACTTGATGTGCTATCGGCACATGCCTCACTTAAATTTTCTGGAGGACTTTTTTAAAAGAAGTCCTGGTAGAATTAGATTTTACTTCAAAATTAAATTAAATCTAAAAAGCTTTCGTTTATAGTTTTGGAAACTTTCTTTTACCCTAGCCATAACAACTAATTACATTAAAATTTAAAAGGAAAACAAAAAAGATTTTCGATGCAGGCAGGAGTTACTTTTTTGTCACCCTTCTACAATATTCTTTTACACCACGTAAATCTTAATTCCCCAGAAAAAGTAAAGATGCTACGGTATTATTGGGAAGTGAATTGAAAATCAACAGATTTTTAAAAGGGGCTGTTGGATTAAAAGGTTAAACGTGGGCCGTCAGATAAGGGCACAATTGACCACGTGGAGACCCTCTCAGCTGTAGACATAGGAGTTGGTTAGGGGATACAGCCCATATCAGGTTCACCAGCCAATCATTTGCATTGACAAGTTTTTCTTAGTAACATAAAGTTGCTAATTAGTGGCAGCTATATTCTCTGTTTTACTCTGTTTTCTTGGACAATATTATAAAGAAGGAAGCAATGAAGGAGAAGCCAATTTTGGGAGCTCTGAAATTCTGTCTTCTTAGTTCTCTATCCTTTTCTATCATTTTTATATCATTCTAATTCTCACCTAAATTCTGATCATAACAAAGATATATGCAGAGTTGTTGCTATTGCTGTTGCTGTTAATGTTGCCATATGTTCTTCAATTGTTAATTCGAAGTTTTTTAATTAAACCAATTTTGTATACATGTCAATTCTAATTTTCTCCGTGCGCCATTCAAGATTTTCATTAACAATTTTCTAACGGTCAACACATGATGATCAAGTATTTAGGTCACACTTCTAATTGTCTAAATGCATAACCCATTTCTCTACAAAGAATTTATGGTTCCAAGGCTACACTTCTGCCAAGGGCGAGAACAAATCGATTCCACATTCCAAAATTTAACGAATTGAATAGGAAATTTAAACGCTTAGTAAGGGTTCAGGTTTTTTCATTACTTTGATAAATTTTACTGTATGTGCACGAGATTCTTCTTTAGTAGGAGAAGGTACATCTTCCGGATCCCGTTTAGGTTTGACCCATCTGCCATAAGCATTGCGGA